>CAUYON010080999.1:0-10809 GCA_963573935.1 Arctocebus calabarensis
AGGGCACGATTCATATACATTCAGAAATATTTTGATCATACTGTTACAGATATCCTTCATGGCATTTCCTTGATCACTATATAAAGACATTAATACTCTACCTTTAATAAGTTTCGCCAGTACCCTGCTAAGATGCACCAAATGCCAGTCTCAATGTGATAGTGTTTAGGAGGAAGGCCTTTGAGAGGTAATTCGGTCATGAGGATGGATCCCTCAGTAACATTACTGCCCTTATAAATGAGAGCTAGTTGTCTTTCTGCCATGTGACGACATAACAAGAAGCTAACAAGAAGCCAGTAATCCGCACCAGGCAAGAAAGCCCACACCCGAACCTGCCCAGGCTGGCCTTCCGACTTCCGGCCTCTGCAAGTGTAAGAAATAAATCTCTGCTATTTATAAGCCACCTAATCTAGAGTTGACCTCTGTTTCAGCAGCCCAAACTAAGACCACCATGATTTCTATTTTCATTATCTTAAGTCAGAATTACAGAAATAACTTTTCTAGTTTAATCTCTCTGACTCTAAATTCTCCTTTGCTGTTAATTCTTCATAAGGTTTGCATATGAAATGTTCCCTCTTGACTTAAAAACAAAATCTCAGAAATGTGGGCCATTCCTATTTTTATAAGCCTTTCTTCCCATTCCTCGGCTTACATGCATTTTTACTCTGATCAAATTCATTCATGATAATACTCAATCCAATCCAATTGCCCTTAAATGGATTCAAATATTTGTGACGCAATTAAATTCCAGACAAGAGCTGACAGTGAGAATTCCAAAGAAAAGGCATAATTATGCCTTTCGTTTGGTGGGTGTGTCTTAGTTTGTTCACACTGCTATAACAAAATCCTTTAGACTGGGCAGTTTATACACAATAGAAATGTTCTCACAATTCTGGAGGTTGAAAAACCCGAGATCAAGGTAGCAGGAGATTTGGAATCTAATTAAGGTTTGTTTTTGTTTCCCAGGAAACACCTGTTGCTGCACTGTCCCATGGCATAGAGTCAAGGGCACTGACTCCCTTCAATATCTTTATAAGGGCACCAATACCCTTTATGAGGGTCAAGCCCTCACTTCTTGATAACCTTCCTAAAGGTCTCACCTTTCAATGCTATTGCATTGGATATTAGGATCCAACATCCAAATTTGATTCTTCCAAATTTTAGGAAGAAAACAAAATTGAGACCAAAGCAGGGAGACGAACAAATGACTCTAGAATAATAAGGACTAAGACAGAATGAAGAGACTTCTAATTTAGTTTGCCAGAAGTTAGATCCCATGCGAGGTGACACATAAACTTTCACCTTCCCCAATGGTACTTTCACTTGGAAAATTTTCCCACCTCATCTCCACTAACATCATGCTCAGTCTGTGTGTGTGTGTGTGTGAGTAACCTGACATTTTAGCTTCTTTTACATGTGGAACACAATCTTGCAATTACATTTACAAAGTAAATAGTTGAAAAAAAGTAGAAATCACTGGCAACTATTCTCCTTAAAGTGAAGACTTAGACAAATAAAGGCTATTCCAATTGAAACTGTCATTAGTGGGTGACAAACAGGCTTGTGGATATTTCAAAATCAAGATGCTAAGAGATTTATGACAAGGGCATTTTCCATGCCTACCATGGCTGTTTTCATCAGGTTCTCAGTGAGTTGATTTTGAAATTGACATCAGGACGCCTTAATTTTATGTTGATAGTTGATGCATGTATAAATAGATTTAAATTAAATCTCATTCAACTGTATAGTCTTTATTTCACAGTATAAAATTAATCATTCATTATTAGTAGCATGATTTAAAAAATTAAATAAGATCCGGAGGTAAAGAGCTGCTTCAGACATTGTGGCTTACTGAATAATGGCCCCCCAATATACCTAAACCCTAATGCTTAGATGTTGGGAATTTTCCTTTTGTGGCCAAAGACACTTTGAAGATGTGATTAATCTGAAGATCTTGAGATGGGGAGATTGTCCTGGATTATCCAGTGGGACTCTAAATGTAAGTGTTCTTGTAAGAGAAAGGCACAGAGAATTTGAGTACAGAGGCAGAAATGATTCCTAAAGCAAATGGAATATGAAGATGGCTCGACATCTGTAGCTCAGCAGCTAGAGTGCCAGCCACATACACCAGAGCTGGCGGGTTTGAACCCAACCCAGGCCTGCCAAACGACAATGACAACTGCAAACTAAAAATAGCTGGCTATTGTGGCCGGCGCCTGTAGTCCCAGCTACTTGGTAGTCTGAGGCAAGAGAATCACTTAAGCCCAAGAGTTGGAGATTGCTGTGCGCTGTGATGCCATAGCACGCTACGAAGGACGACATAGTGAGACTCTGTCTCAAAAAAAAAAAAAAAAATGGAAGAAGGAAGACAGGTAAAGGAATTGATTGTCCCCTAAGAGCCTCTGGAGGGAGCACAGCCCTGCAAACATCTTGAATCTGGCCAGCAATACTGATTTTGGGCTTCTCAGATCCAGGACTATAGGAGAATAAATATGTATCAATTTGTATTGTTTTAAGCCACTAATTTTGTGGCAATTTGTTACAGTAGCCACAGGCCACCAATAAGGAAAAACTATTAAAAATAGTTCCACCTTCTGGCGATCACCTCTGAATATTAAACCACAGACATTAAAGTTCTGGAGCCCACAAACATCTAGTTAAGAAACAGTACAGAATGCACATTCCTATCAACATCTGTGAGTCACTGCAAACGTGCCTAGTTAGGATACTAGACTCAGAGTGTGTCTCATTAACCATGTGATGCTTAAATTCTATTCGCACATCCATTTGTATACCCCACAGGAGTTATTAGTTTGTTTTTTTCCAAAATTAAGTCATAAACACATAGATCATGTACATCGATAACTTTATGGGGTATAATGTGCTGATTTTATATACAATTAGGAATGCTTACATCAAACAGGTTAATATAGTCTTCTCCTCATTTACTTAACTATTATGTTAAGACATTTATACTCTATACTTAATAGATTTGACTTGTACCCCTGCAATATGAACTATAGGAATGGTCCCACTGTTTACCCTCCTTGCATCGAATCTTATTAGCTATTAGTTTCTTTCTTTTTTATTTTTAGTTATTAGTTTCTTAAGTGGATCCACCATCAGACTGAAACATATAATGATAAACAACATGAGTTTTCCTCTGATGACTTTTTACAGTTTTTCTAAGCCTTGCATGCACTCACTTCACTGTGTTGGAAAATCAGCCCAGGCACCTGCCAGATACACACGGGTTCTGTGGAAGATAGTGCTGAACAGGTCAGTAAAGTTGAGTAGGGGATGCAACTTATCCAGAATAGTTGGAAAACTTCATACAAAGCATTATGTGCAACAGAGGCTTAGGCTCAAACATCAGGAAGTCTCAGCAAAGGAGAGGTGGCAAGACACGTAAGTAGATGTACAATTTTGTTTAGGAGAAAAGAAATGCTCTGGCAAAATTAAACTCTTATAATAGAGAAATGAAAATGGGCTGCTAAATTTCACAGGAAACGGTCTTGAGAGACCTTCCACAGCCTGGCATGCAAATGACCTGGTGAAAGTAGAATCCAGAATACAGTGGAGCAAAACAAATCACCTACAAATCAACGCTATGACTTTCTCAAGAAGACAATGTTATAGGTTGATGGAGGACTTGTTCCTTTCTCTTCTAATTTGCAGAACAGTAATTTCACCAGCAAAAAAAGAAAAAAAAAAATCCAAGTACCAAAAAGTCTAGGGGTAGTTATTTACAAAATTTGCATAATCACCATGAAATATTATCACATACAACTCTAAATGTGACACCCATGTAGCAACCATAACCAACAATAGATCCAAATCCTTTACTCTAAAGCAAATTTTCTTTAGCTAAATACATTGTGAAATATGAAACCCAGTGAAGTAACATGTAATGAAGTTACGTAAGTCAGTAAAAGGTCAATAACCCAAATGTTGCTCAAATACACAGTCTGAAGAACATGAAATATGAGAAGGCTTGAGGATTATGTGAACAGTGAAATCTTTACTGCATTCAACAAGTTACCTGAGGATAGTGAACTTATTTTTCACAACTAAGGACAAGACAAAGCAGAGATTTCATTTGCAAGAAAATGAGCTAGAAAAAGATCATATTAGGAATACTTTTCAGCTTGAACTGAAACCAAAAAGCTCAACAGTGCTTGTTAAGAATAAAGTGAGGTCTCCAGTCTTGATTAGCTTCACAGGTCTAACCATGAACCTGCTGTGACTAAAAAATTAAGAATTCATTCAGTTGTTTTAAGAAATATGAATTTCATTTTCTTCTTCTAGAGAATCTCAGTACATTTGGAAGACATGGTTCAATTATTTATCTTTTTTCTGTTATCATTATGGCTTCATAATTTCTGTAAGTAGTCTCAAAAAAAGTGACAAATATATACAGTTTTATTTGCTTGACATATATGCTTTGTTGGTAAACATCTAAGAGAATTTTTTTAGGATTTCTGATACTCTACAGGTATAAATGGCAATGCTTGCCTGCTTTTTCCTTTGATTTCTTCAGTTAAGAGGAATTCATGCAGTTCAGAAAAATTTTTTAAATATTTTCAAAGGCTGGAGTTGTAAACTCAAATTCGTAGAGATTGGGCATTGTGGAATCTGGGACAGGACGAAGACTGGTTCTACTTGAAGCCATTTGAATTCAACTTGATTTAATCTGTGCTGGCAAAAGAGAGGACATCTATATGTCACTTCTGCCGTTTGACTGCGGATGACCATCCTGGGGCTCCTGTCATCCAAGTTATTTTCCAGAATTTGTCCAATCCTACACTCCACAATGAGATACAAATGCTTACTAAGTATACATCATAGTAGATAGAGAGTGCTCTGGTGTCAATCCTTATTAATAAGGTGGGCGAAGCCTTGATGAACACAACTAAGAACTGTTCTAGTCTAATTCCAAGTTATCTCTTTTAGATGACATGGGTCCACTCAGGTTAACCAGAAATGCACACTTCTTCCTAGTATTGATACTTATTGCTACCATTTGATACTAAACTGTAACTTAGATTTCCTAATGCAAATACTACATAAATTTTATCGTTAAATTCTATGGTCTTTTATTCTGCAGGATCTAATTTGTTCTTAACTTCATCCAGTGCATTTTTCACTTCATATTGTATTGCTTGGGTTTGGAATTTCAATTTGGGGGTGTGTTTTTTATGTTCCGTATCACCCCACATGCACCCGCTCTCTCCATCTCCTTGAATACAGAGAATACAATAGCTCCCTTTACGCCACTGCCTGCGTATTCTATTATATGTGTCATTCCTTGATGTTTCTATTGATTAATTTTTCTTTTTATTGCAGGTTCTGATTTTTTGCCTCTTTGAGTGCCTTGTAATTTTTAATTAAATTGTTGATGAATATTGGTTTTTTTTTTAAGGAGTAATCCTTTAAATGTTTTTCATATGAATTGTGATTTGCGACTAAGTTACTTGGGAACAGTCTGTTACTTTTAAAACTACCTTTTAAACTTTGTTAAAGGAGTTGATACTGGGCTTTAACACAGGTTCTCTAGCTCCACGCTGTAGTCTTAATGTTTGTGGCCCCTACACATTCTTTTCTTGAAATAATAACCCTCAAAGTGATGGCATTAGGAGGTGGGATCTTTTGGAAAGTAATTTTGTCAGGAGGGTAGAGCCCTCATGAAGGGGACTGTTGTTTTATAAAGTATGTTAAGCCACAAAATCAATAGTTCTATTAATGAAGTATATTTTTGTGCTTCATGGAAAATTTATTTCTCTGTCCTTATTTTTCAAAAAATTAAAATTTCAGCACAGACCTTCCCATCATTGTTTTCAGCAACGTCACTATAATAGAAGTGTAGCAGGAACATGGCAGAGAAAGTGATTTGCTCTGTTCTGGGAGTGAGACGTTTGAGCCACCAATAAAGATGAGGAATAAAGGAGAGAAAGCAGGTTTGGAGGGGTAAGGTAGTAAGTGAAAAAAAACACATGAAAAACGGTGACAAAGCAAGGAACAGAAGACAAAGAACAGTCGTTACTGACAGAGGAAAGGTAGAGAATCAACTATAAGATGTGAAATAAGAAAAAGCCCTGAGATGGGATCACTTGTCTTTTCTTGCTAATATATTTGAGTTCTCTGTGGATTCTGGTTCTTAAACCTTTGTTGGAGCCATAACCTGCAAATATCTTCTCCAGTTCTGAGGGCTGTCTGCTTGCTGTACTTACTGTATTCTTGCCTGTGCAGAAGCTTTTTAGTTTGGTCAGGTCCCAGTAGTGTACTTCTGATGCTACTTCAATTGTCCGGGGAGTCCTCCTCATAAAATATTCACCCAGGCCGATTCTTTCAAGAGTTTTCCCTGCATAAAAAATTTTATTTCTAATTTAGTTGAATAGTCAACCTTTTCCTACAGGTTTTATATCAGCATAAGGTGTCTGAGGGTTCTGTTTAGTTCTAGTACCACTAGAAGTTAAAATTAGCTGAGTAAGCTTGGGACTGTTATATACTTATTATGTCATATCAGATTCAATGAACAGTAATGCGTCAGGTTTGTTTAAAAAAAAATTCCTTAAGGATGAGATTCTTTAGGAAGAAAAATTGAAAAATTGAGTGCAGGTTAGTAACACATTTACTTTCACATCATATCATGTAATTTCTCTAAAAGAGCAAAAGCTGCTGTCATTTCTTCTAATTTTTTAATATTCCATTAGAAATAATTGCGCATCATATCTCCTTTTCTTAGAAATTGTCTCTTAGCATTAACTTTTTGATGTTATATATTTAAATAGGAATAAAACATAATTCTAGTTGACATTTTTACTCTAAGAAAAAAAAGTGAAGTTGGATTACACTGCTTTTTGTTACTAAAAAAACGGGACAAGGTTCTAGAGCAGGTGAATACAAGTGATTCTACCACTAAACTCAGTACTCTGGCATTTATTATTTGTGTGTCTTGAGCAAGTTAACGATAACTATTATTAAACTTTAATTTCTTCATCAGGAAATGTGGAAATAGTAATAGCACTTATCTGAAGGCTTTAGGGTTATTGTAAAGATAAAGTTAGATAATGTATCATAGTGTTAGGCAAATAGGTTACCATATGTATGGCAGTTCATGCCATCATTATCATCATGATTAGCAACAACAGAGGCAATAGCATCCTCCACTCATCACCTGTCATCTCCATTCTCACTGCTGTACTTCATTAGAACTATTCACTTTCTTTGTAGAACTTTATCATCCCATGCTCTGTATTGCCATCAGTTACCTTTCACACAAATTTTATCCTACAACCTGCTTGCTTAAAATGTTCCATTGACTCATTGGTGGAATCATATTCAGACTATAGTACATACACTGTTTTTATGGTATTCCATTGCTCTCTTTTCTTTGGATTTTGAGAGAATTGGTATTTATCTTGGTTAACAGGACTATATAATTTCAAGTTCTAATAATAGTCATATGTAAATAATATATTTAGATGTTAAAAAATGTGAAGAAATAGTTGTTGGGTAATTCACTTCAAGTTGTAGATTTTTGTTAGTTGTTAAGGAGGCATGTTTTTGTTTTATTTTCTTGCAATGATATTTCAAGTCATTGTTTGACTTGTGGATGTACAGCTTGAATTTGGAAGACTGAAAAATAAGGACCACGTGAAGGAAATGTGATACAATGGTAATAGCTAACTGGAAGGGTAATGAAAACTAAGTCCAGAAGAGAGAGAAAATAAATGTGCACATGTTAGACTGAATGTTCTTATGAATGCTTTCCTCAAGAAAAGGATTGTTCTGATCTGTCGCAGAATTAGAAAGAAAAAAGAAAGGATCATGTATTGGCTATTATGAATGTTTACATCTAACTATATCAGATAGCGTTGCTCTGCATCAATTGAAATTGATGGTAGAATGCCTGCTTGGAAGCCACGGATAAATCGTTTCTATGTGAATAAAGTCATAAGCTGTCAGATAGCAGAAAACAGAAGGAATGGAAAGCTATCTGCCTACTACCTGTTACTTTTTCCATCTTCCCCTTCCTATGACTTTCCTGGCCCTTGACTTTTTCTTCTTACAAGGCCGAGTTCTTTCTGTTTCATTCTTTTTTTTAAGTACAGATTTACCCCAACCTTTAAATAGCACTTTAAGCTTATCTTGAATTAATTATTGAATTAATTATTTATTTTCAATTCTATTTGGCCACAGCTTGTCAACCTTAATAGTGAAGAGTCCATGACAATACATACCTCTAATTATCAGATTAATGAACAAGTATGCATTAAGTACTGAAATCGAGAGTGTTTAGAAACTCCTTAAGCAACTTGACAGTGCCTCACCATTTGTTACTGCATTATGCAAGAGTTGATTAGAAATTAAAACAACAGCTAAAACAAAACCCCTGGTCTTTCACTCCAGTTAAGTTTGAAATGCTCTATTTTGTGTTGTGACATTGTGGTCCCTGGATTTACAAGCATTCTGACAGCATGTACTTGAAATTTCCCTTTTGTCAGAGTGGTAAGGTCCTGTGGTTGAAGACAGTAGGCACAATAATAGGTGGGAAGTGAAAATAAGCTTCTGTACTGCCTCCTTTGAGATAGCCATATGGTAAGGTACCCAAGCTTCATGGAGAGGCTTCTTTCAGTCAGCAGTCCTTGTCTGTACATTTTCAACCAAGCATTGAACCGATGGGTGCATGAATCATCAAATGATTCTGAGTGGTGGCTATTCAGCCACTGCTAGGCTGTGTATCCTAACCACGGAAGGTTCCACATCACAAAGCAGAGGTAAGCTGTCCCCACTGTGCTTTTTCTTAATTCCTAGCTCACAAAATCTGTGAGCATAATAAAGTGAAAGGTTTTTATGCCACTGAATTTGAGTGGCAGTTTGTTAAGTAATGGTAGCACAGGAAAAATCTCTGAAAATCTGTCTCATCTAGAATTGTTATTTATGAAAACTTGTGAGTAAAAAAACTTATTCTGTCATTGATGTGTTAGTTTGTAAGTCACTATAGTATTTCAGCTTTATAAATACATTTAAAAGGTAGTTAATAATTTTAGAATTGCCCAGATATGTGTGACTTCTAGGCTACATCTTGTAGGAACCTTTAATTATTGTGAATGTATTGCATACATTGATGTTTTCTTAGACCAATAAGTAATATGCCCAGCAGTAAGTGACAGACTTCTCCAAAGTTTGCTAAGGGTCAAATTTAAAGGACTTAACTTTTCAGAATGAGTTTCTGTAAAATATCATTAAAAGAGGCAGTACAGGTTCTGTGAGTTGATAATTATTGAGTTCAAAACTATTTTGATCATAGTTTTATTAGAATATTATTAGGGACCCTCTTAAGTTCAGATGAGCCAAATATACTTTGCTCTGAATTTTTGAATTTTCAGTGCAGATGTTGTATTGTATATTTTTAAGTATTAGTGACCTGAAGTACTTTTTCTCTGTTACAAAAATTGTATATCAAGTCTTTACTATTTTAACTTAATTTGTTTTATTTTATAGCATATGATACATAATTATTAATAATTTTTGGTACTTAGATCTATAAAAGATGAATCTAACTTTTCTTGAAATACTAGAACATGAGAGCTTCTTAAATTTTTGCTGTTCTTTTATTTTCTTTCTTTTTAGCTGTCCATTAATTTAAACATTTATTAACCATAAAATAAAATGATAGTTAATTTTTTGAGCATCTGTGTTTCAGGGACTGTGCTAGGTACTTTGCATACTATTAATTCATCTAATCATCATGCAAAATATATATTGTTATTTCCATTAGAAAGATAAGGAAACAGGCTTCATACAGGGATGGGGAATTTACAGCTTTTTGATTTCCAGATTGTTCTTTTTTAAGCACCAAAGGAGGCAAGAAAACCTTAATCTTTCTCTGCTGCATGCCTTTCTTTTTTAAGCAACAAAAGAGGCAAGAAAACCTTCATCTTTCCCTCCTGCATGCCTTTTTTCAATCCAAAAATTTGGATTCAGTCAAAAGGTCGCACTTAAGGTCCAAAAGGCCACATATGGTCCCTAGGCCACAAGTTCAAGCTTTGAACATTAATATTTGAAATAAAGCAAAAATAACAACCGTCTTTCTGTAGTTTGTTTATAGAGTTAATTATTTAGTATCTTAAATCCTCTTTTTAAAGTTGTCTTTATTATTAAATCATAGCTATGTACAATAGTGAAATCAAGGGGTACAATGTGCTGGTTTCATATACAATCTGAACTATTTTCATCGAACTGATTAACATAGCCTTCCTGGCATTTGCTCAGTTATTATATGAAGACATTTGTATTCTGCATTTAGTAAGGTTCGCCTGTACTCTTCTAGATGCACCACCAATTTCCCTCCCTCCACCCAACCAACCCCCCCTCCCCTCCCTACCCTTGCCCCTTTCCCCAGATTCTTGTGCTATAGTTGGGTTATACCCTTCATATAAAAGCTATAAATTAGCTTCATAGTAGGGCTGAGTACATTGGATACTTTTTCTTCCATTCTTGAGATATTTTGCTAAGAAGAATATGTTCCAGCTCCATCCATGTAAACATGAAGAGGTAAAGTCTCCATCTTTCTTTAAGGCTGCGTAATATTCCATGGTATATTATTGTGGTATACCACAATTTATTAATCCATTCGTGGATCGATGGGTACTTGGGTTTCTTCCATGACTTAGCAATTATGAATTGGGCTGCAATGAACATTCTGGTACAAATGTCTTTGTTATAATGTGATTTTTGGTCTTCTGGGTATATACCTAGTAAAGGAATTATAGGATCAAATGGCAGGTCAATTTTTAGATCTCT
>CAUYON010081000.1:0-35341 GCA_963573935.1 Arctocebus calabarensis
GGCGGGCACCTGTAGTCCCAGGTACTTGGGAGGCGGAGGCAAGAGACTTGCTTGAGCCCAGGAATTGGAGGTTGCTGTGAGCTGTGATGCCACAGCACTCTATCCAGGGTGACAGCTTGAGGCTCTGTCTCAAAAAAAAAAGATACCTGAAGTAGGTTGAGTCCCCTCCAACTTCATGGCCACTTAGAATCTCAGTATGTGACCTTTTTTGGAGAGAGGGTCTTTGTAGATGTAATTAATTAAAGCTAGATCATAATGGATTAGCATGGGCCCTAAATCCAATGAGTGTCTTTGAAAAAGACAGAATAGGATACACAAACACAGAGAAGAAGGCCACAGGAAAAAGGAGGGAGAGGCTGGAACAACACAGGTACAAGCCAAGGCACCTATGCCCCAGATGTCAGTATCTGGGAAGCCATGAGAGGGATGTGGGACACACCTGTGCTGACACCTGACCTCAGATTTTTAGCCTCCAGAACTACAAGAGGATGAGCTTCTGTTGTTTTAAGTCCCAAATCTGAGGTACTTGGTTACAGCAGCTCTAAAAGACTAACACACCACTCAAGGAATATTAACGTGCCATTTTCTATAATAATAAAATGTCACTTAGCATGTTCACTTAATAAGGTAAACCATTTTGATTTATTCCTAATTCAGCTCAATGAATCTGACAACATCTTAAGTGATGCACTATATAATCACAGTTTCTTCTTGACAATGGAGACTTTGTTCAGGACTAACAAGAGCCTTGTACTGTACTTTTTTTCTTAACAGACAAACTGATTTTTAAATTACTGAGAACCTACTGCATGAATGGCATAGTTTTAAGATGTTTTGACATGTCACACATAAAATACAATAAGAACTTCTTGGATAAGGGCCAAAATATGGGATGAGCATGATGTTTAGGAGGTAGGCATTTCTGGCCACAAGACACATCACATACACAAGCACATTATCTGGAAACCTATCATTTAAGAGTGGGTGTACAAAATTGTAAAATGCAGTGAGCTGGGCCATCAGGAAATCACTACTAAAGGAGCACAAGATATATCTAGAATAACGGTAAAGAGAGAAAACACGTTTGGATTAGAATATTGGAAATGGGTGAGTTATGCAGAGCTTTCACTGTTGTTTTCTTAAATTCAATCACTGGAACATAAAATAATATTGATCTTTGAGAAGAGCTTTCAGCGAAAACAGTGGTTGGCATTGTCCCAGAGCACTTGCCCTTCATCTGGAGTGGTTCACATGCAGGCCTGCCATCTATTTATAACAGTTGGGCACATGTCCCTACAATGGACGATTGTATTGTACAGCTGTTTGTGTGTATCAAGAAGGGCAGGAATGGACAGTCTGCACTTCCATGTTTCCCTTTTTGGCAATTTAAAATAACATTTAAAAAACTGCCAACCGGCAAGGTCACAAAATATTTCTGGATGGCATGGGGAATGATTGCAAAGCTGTGGTTCACATCAGATACGAGCCCTGGGATGCGGCCAGCCCAGCAAGCCCAATTGCACAACATCCTGCCAATGCCAACTTCAAAAGTTATTTGCTTCGGAAAGCTCACAAACGACTCTCTTCCAGTAATAAAACAGTGTGTTATAAATTTGCAAGCATCTCCCTGATAGGGGTTACCTGAAGGAGCAAGGATCTTGCCTGATGACCATTCTAGTTAGAACTGTGCCTACCACTACCTCATCACCCACCCCACCTCATGCCCCTTGTTACCAACTCACAAACGCTGCCCCTCCCTGCTCCTCTCAAAGCACTTACCACTGACATAATGCATATTTTTCTAATAGTTCATGTGTCTATTTTTTGACTTCCCATTCTATTATTTATGGTCCAGAGAAGCAGGGTTTAGGGTCTGTTCACTAATGTACCTACAGAGCTGAGGATCGTGCCTGGCACATGATGTTTACTGAGTGCATACTTGTGGAATTAATTAATTTAAGTAGCAGTCAGGAAACACTTGGAAACACTGATGACAAGTATTAGATGCCAGAATTCTGCCACCTTTGCCCCTGCTCCCAACAAAGACCGGGTGTTATTTACATATTTATGGCATGCAGAAATATAAATGGACTGAAAGCACCTGATTTTCACAAAAAGTTGTAGCATGTAAAAGCTAAGACCTCACAGGGCTCGATTCTGGAATAATATTTATCCAAATTATATCTCGAAAACTCTCACGATTATTTGTCCATCTCATGAACCCTCTTGCTGGAGACATTAGACACAGGGAACAGCCGTGTTAACGGAACAGTATGGCCCTCATTAAATGAATTATTTTAAAAATAATTTATACAAAAGAACCCTGTGTCGTGTCTACCTCTTGAGATTTTAAGGGTTTTTTAAAGGATTTTATATCAGTATATCATGAAACTGTAACTAATTATTTAATCTGTAAAACACTCTGGAAGGTCAGAAAGAGACAGAAAGCAGGTCCCCAGTGGGAGGGAAGGGACAGGAAGCAGAGGAGGAGAGACCTGGGCTGGGCTCAGGGGCTATTGTGGCCAGCTCTGCACAGCCATTTTTCCATACATTAAAGGGACGGCCAGGCCTCAGGAAGCTGGTCCTATTCAGCAGAATTCATAAACAAAGAAACCTTTTGAGATGCTTTTTAGGAACAACCCTCAAGCAGAACAAAGGTGTCACTTCCTAAATATGAGGAACTCCTTATCAAAGATGCCTGAGTGGAGAGAAAGCATCGAGACACACCATGGACATGATGACGGCTGCACTGGGCATCTCTGCCAAATGGTGTTGAAGCCACTTCTTCAAACCTTACAGACAAGCGGTGTTGGAAACACACATGGCAGGGAGCTTTCAGCTGGTGCTGCAGAAGACAGAATACAAGAATCTGCAGCTGTTGGGGAGCAGGTCAAGTTTGTTTGTTTTCTCATTAAAAAGACAGTGAAGTCAGGCGCGGTGGTTCATGTCTGTAATCAATGGATCACCTAAGCTCAGGAGTTCCAGACCAGCCTGAGAAAGAGCAAGATCCCGTCTCTACCAAAAAAAAAAAAAAAAAGAATAAAGTAGCTGGGCACTTGGTAGGCACCTGTAGTCCCAACTGTTCTGGAGGCTAAGGCAAAAGGATTGCTTGAGCCCAAGAATTTGAGGTAGCTGTGAGCTACTACGTCATGGCACTCTACCCAGGGGGACAGAATGAGACTCTGTCTCAAAAAAAAAAAAGACAATAAATATTTTTTGCTGGAAATATTACAATGAGCCAAAAGCATAGCATATTGAGAAAATAAAGATGATCAGTAAGCCTAACCAGAAAGACTAACCAAAGACTTTTAACTTCTTTATTTCCTTTCCATGATTTTTAATAAAAAATTTATTGAGATGTAATTTATATACCACCCTATTCGCCCACTTAAAGGTGCACAATTCAGTGGTGTCTAGTATATTCACAGAGTTGTGCAATCTATTTAGAACACTTTCATCAGCCTAGAAAGCAACTCCATAATCTTGGTTTATCTTGTGTGTCTGCCTGCCGCTGTCCTGTTTCTGCTTCCTTCCCAGCACAAGCCTGCCTTCCCAATGCACTATCTCCCAGCTAGCAACGCTTCCCACACCGTATAGGAAATTCTTACTACCAAAGCTTCTGTCCTTATGGAGTGATTCCTTGTTAGTTATTTTTTATTTATTTTACTTATTTTATTTTATAGAGATGGGGTCTCACTCTGTCGCCCAGGCTGGAGTGCAGTGGCGTGATCTTAGCACACTGCAACTTTGAACTCCTGGGCTCAAGTAATCCTCCTGCCTCAGCCTCCTGAGTAGCTTGGATTCCTTGTTAGATATAAACAGGAATGACAACAACATGAAGAGGAGGCCTGAAGGGGACATTCACGGTGCTCCCAATGTATAAGCTCCCAAGGTATAAGCGTTGTTGTCAAGCACCTTTCATGGAGTAACCTACTAAGTGCTTATCATAGCCCCATATAGCGAGGACTACCACTGGCCCCCTCTTGTTCTTTTTAATTTATTTATGTATTTATTTAGGGATCCACATGGTGCTATGAAATGTACAAGTCTCTCTTGCCCAGGCTCAATCATAGCTCGCTGTAGCCTCAAACTCCTGGGCTCAGCCTCCTTAGTAGATGAGACTACAGTTGTGTGCTACTGCACCAGGGTAGCTTTTTGTTTGTTTGTTTTGTTGTGTGTGTGTGTAGAAACAGAGGTCTTGCTGTGCTGCCCAAGCTGGTCTCAAACAATCCTCTTGCTCAGCGTCCCAAGATTCTGGGATTATAGGCATAAGCCACTGTACTCAGCCCTAGTCTCATTTTAGAGATGAGAAAACCAAGGCCAGAGAAACAAAGGTACCAAAGTCTTAGGAAGAAGAGTTGAAAGTTGAATTCCAAGCAACATGACATCAGAGCCCAAACTCTACACTACACTGACTCTTCCTTGAGAGAGCTCTCTACGACAAAGCAATGTCCAGAATGACATCACAGGGGAAATAACCAATCAACTGTTTTCCTGAAGAAACTAGGATGTGCAATCAGAAGGATAAAGGCCCACAGAATAAGAGAACTGTGGAGAGGAGACCAGATAGGCATGATGCTGTGAAAGTTGCAGGTGGAACCAAGTCCACTTAGAAAATTCAAGTCATCCAGTCTCAGTATTCTATCCTTGCCAGGGAGGGCTTCACAGTCTCCTTTTATTCACACTCATTATTGCTAATTAAGTTTATCTCCTTGAATCAAGGGGACTAAAAGGGGGTCACCTTGGTGGTAAGGGGTAACGGAGATTGGTAAGGGGATATAATAAAAAATATAATGATGAAAGTAAGACTTTTAGCCTGGAAAGCAATTCACTAACAATGGCTATCTGTAATTAAGGAACAGGATTAGTAAATTTCCATTTTATACATCTCTATACTGTTAAATTTTATAATGAGCTTATAGCACTTAGCAATTAGGGGGAAATTTAAAGATATAAAAAGGCGGCTTAAGGGTTGGGGACAGAACTTCTAGAATAACAGTGAGAAGCTTGGCAAAACTTTTCCTCAAAAAGGAACGATAAACTGGACAAAGGTGTGAAAAATAAGCATTTTAGGGATGTAGATCAACCAAAGGCATACAGCAAAATCTGAAAAGCGTTTAATCAAGAACTTCTGAATCTGCGTTACAACAGTGGCAGTGTGTGGCGTTTCAGCCTGAGATGCTCCCCAGCTCCACTTTGGTGGTGCAGGTGCATCTACTGAGGCAGGACAAGCTATGAAACTGGTCACTTGGGCTGACTTGACTTGGAGGAGAGCACCTGCCCAAAGGCACTGCCATAAGCAACAGTGATCACGGAAAACTATGGAAGGTCGACATCTCATCCAGTCTAAGATTATGCAACAAATCAACACACTAACAAAAAAAGTAGATACAGAGAACAAGACAGCTTCTGTAGGCAATGGTAAACTCCCACATGCCCCTAGTGTTCTGGAAGGCTGCACATATGTAGGAGAAACCGGAGAGAATCCTCATTATCTACTCACCCCTGACTAAAGTGAGGCCTACCACACGAACAGAGGAGGCAGGAAAAGGACTGGCAAGACGTAAAACCCAAAGCAGACTTCTAAACGCCTGAATTTTGAATGTGTTCCTCAGCCCACCACACGTAGATCCACTGCAATTTATGTGAAGCCTTAGTGAATCAAGGTGTTTAAGCACGCCTCTGAACGAGCACAGGCTGACCACTGAGCTGAGCTGATCCAGGGGGAATCCCTACAAAGCCAGGCTTAAATTTCTTTTCAAACAATGAGTGGGATCAGCAGCAGCTGCACACCACTGGGGAGACAGACACTATAGAACTAATCCAGGCAAGTCCCAAACAAAAAGCAATAAACCAGGGTGATCATAATCTAGAGTCACTATAATTTATTAACTAAAATATCCACTTTAAAAAATAAAATATGTTGCCGGGCACAGTGGCTCACATCTATAAT
This sequence comes from Arctocebus calabarensis, assembly GCA_963573935.1. Taxonomy (NCBI): domain Eukaryota; kingdom Metazoa; phylum Chordata; class Mammalia; order Primates; family Lorisidae; genus Arctocebus; species Arctocebus calabarensis. The sequence continues at coordinate 5,954 of CAUYON010081000.1, forward strand.
CCCAGCACTTGGGAGGTCAAGGTGGGTGGACTGCTTGAGCTCAGGAGTTCAAGACCAGCCTGAGCAAGAGCGGGACCCCATCTCTAAAAAATAGCCGGGTACTGTGGCGGGCACCTGTAGTCCCAGCTACTTGGGAACTTGGGAGGCTGAGGCAAGAGAATCATTTAAGCTCATTGAGTTTGAGGTTGCTGTGAGCTATGTTGCCACAGCACTCTACCAAGGGTGACAGTGAGACTCTGCCTCAAAAACAATAAATAAATAAATAAATAAATAAATAAATAAATAAATAAATAAATAAAATATGCAAAGAAACAAAGTACTATGAACTACTTTGGGGAAAACAGTCATTACTAGAAATTCTGAGAGGGACTAGATATTGGACTTAACAAAGATTTCAAAATGTTATAAATGTAGAACTGAAGTTAATGTTTAAAGAATTAAAGGAAAGTATGATGACAATGAATCATCAAATATAGATAAAGAAATTATAAAAAGAAACCAGATAGAAATCCTGGAGTTCAAAAGTCCAATAACTGTAAGGAAAAATTCAGTAGATGGGTGCAGCAGCAAAATGAGATGCTGGAGAAAGTGAACTTAATCTGAAGAAGAAATAAAAAACAATGAAGAGAACCCAACAGAACCTCAGAGATATCAGGGATACCATACCAGCATACATGTACAGGAAGTGCCGAAAGGAGAAGAAAGAGAAGAGCAGAAAAAAAATTAATAAAACCAATGGCCAAAACTTTCCAAATTTCCACATCCAACAAACTCAAAGTAAGATAAACACAAAGAGATTCACCATGACACATCATAATAGTGAAACTGCTGAAAGCCAAAAGAAGAGAGAAAATCTTGCATGAATCAAGAGAAAATGACTTCACATAAAGGAGAACTGCAATAGAATGAACAGCCAACTTCACATTAGAAACAATACAGACCAGAAAACCAGTCTCAAGAAGAAATAAAAAAGAATGAAGATATATTCAGTGTGCTGAAAGAAAACTGCCAAACAAGAAGTCTATATCCAAAAAAACTATACTCTGAAAATGAAACAGAAATAAAGACCTCCCTAGATAAACAAAGTCTGAGGTGATTGGCTACTAGCAGACCTGCTTACAAGAAATATCAAATGAAGTCCTTTGGGCCGGAAGGTAAGGACACTAGGTAACATCTGTCTGTCTGTGTGTCTGTCTCTTTGTCTCTCTTTCAAAACAGAGTCTCACGCTGTCACCCTGACTAGAGTGCAGTGGTAACATCACCGCTCACAGTAACCTCAAAACCCAGGGCTCAAGCAACTCTCCTGCCTCAGCTTCCTAAGTAACTGAGACTACGGGTGTGCACCACTGCTAATTTTTCTTATTTTCAGTAGAGACAAGGTCTCTCTCTTGCTCAGGATGGTCTTGAACTACTGATCTTAAGTGATCCTCCTGCCTCAGCCTCCCTGAATGCTAGTACATGAGCACTGCACCAGGCCTTTTTTCTCTTTTTTACACTTAGCTGATTTAAAAGACAAGTACATAACACAATAACCACAGACATTTACTACTGGGCTTGTAACATACATATATATGACACAATACCACAAAGGAGGGAGATTGACATAGATATTTAATGGGGCAAAGTTTTATATATTAGTATTAATTTAGACTGTGATGAGATGCATATTATAAGCCTTAGAGTAACCACTAAAAATATAACTCAAGAAAAATACTTTCAAAAACTAATCAACTGGATGAAAATAGAACACTAGGAAAAAATATATATATTTTTTGAGACAGCCTCAAGCTGTCACCCTGGGTAGAGTGCAATGGTATCACAGCTCATAGCAACCTCCAATTCCTGGGTTTAAGTGATTCACTTGCCTCAGCTTCCCAAGTAGCTGTGCCTAGAAGCACTTGCCACTACGCCCAGCTATTTTTTGGTTGTAGCTGTCATTGTTGTTTGGTGGGCCCGGGCTGGATTTGAACCCACCAGCTCCAGGATGTGTGGCTGGCGCTTTAGCCACTTAAGCAACAGGCGCCAAGCCAAACACTAGAAAATATTTAACACAAAGGAACACGGCAAGAAGAAACAGAAGAACAAAAAGACATGAGACACAGAGAAAACACAGCAAAATGGCAGACATAATCCAAACCTAACAATAATTACATTAAATGTAAATGGATTAAACGCTCCAATAAGGCAAATACTGTCAGACTGCATAAAATATAAAACAAGATCCAACCATATGCTGCTATAAGAGACAGATGGAGAAAGATATATATATTATGTAAACAAATGTAAATAAAACCATATTACTAAGGAAGTTGCAGTGGCTATACTAATATCAGATAAAATAAACAAGACAAAAAAATGTTACTAGAGAAAAAGAAATTTTCATAATGATAAAAAGATCAATTCATCAGGAGGATACAAAAACTTTAAAACAAATACATAAGTACTTAACAGAGTCCCAGAATATAATAAAGAAAAAACATAGTAAAAACTATAAAACACTTCAAGCAATAATAGAACACACACATCACACATTTTTTTTCAAGCACTAATTTAACACTCTCCAGAATAAATCATAGGCTAGGCCATAATACAATGAATTTACGAGGATTAAAATCATATACAGTCTATTCTCTTCCATAATGGAATTTTTAAGAAATCAAGAACAGTAAGAAATCTGTGGAATCCCCACATACTTGGAAATTGGAATACACATCTAAATAATTCCACAGTCAAAGAAGAAATGACAAGAAAAGTTAGAAAGTTCTTTAAACTGGATGACAATAAAAGCACAGCGAATCAAAATGTATGGATGTAGCTATACAAAGTACTTAGAAATGTATAACATTAAACATCTGTATTAGGAAAAAAAGAAAAGTCTCAGGTCAATCACCTGAGCATCTTCCTTAAGAAACTAGAAAAAAGGAAGTATAACTAAACCCCAAAAAGCCAAATAATAATAAATACTGGAAATCAATGAAATAGGAAAAAAATATAGAAAATCAGTGAAACCAAAAGTTGGTTCTTTGATGAAGAACAAGGCAAGGACATTCACTGTCACGACTTCTACTGAATTTGCACTAGAGGTTCACGCCAGTACAGTTGGTAAGGCAGAAAAGGGAATTTTAAAATGCAGGATTGGACAGGATGAACTGAAACTGTTCATGTGCAGATGATATGACTGGTCCTATATATAGAAAATTTTAGAGACTCCACAGAAAACTACTAGAACTAATAAGCAGTCTAGTATGTTCAAAAGATACAAGATCAATATCAGAAGATCAACTGTGTTTTTATGCACAAGCAAATGAACGACCCAAAATGAAATTAAGAAATAATCCACTTACAATACTACCAAAATTAAAAACTGCTTAGAAACAACCTTAACAAAAGTACAAAGATGTACACTAAAAACTATAAAACACTGTCAAGGTGCTACCTGTGGCTCAGCGAGTAGGGCGCTGGCCCCATATACTGAGGGTGGCGGGTTCAAACCCGGCCAAACTGCAAAACAAACAAACAAACACAAAATAGCCAGGCGTTGTGGCGGGTGCCTGTAGCCCCAGCTACTTGGGAGGCTGAGACAAAAGAATCACCTAAGCCTAGGAGTTGGAAGTTGCTGTGAGCTGTGTGACGCCACGGCATTCTACTGAGGGTGACAAAGTGAGACTCTGTCTCTACAAAAGAAAAAAAACACTGTTGCGATATTAAATCATATCTAAATAAATGGAAGGAGATGCTGTGCTCTTGGATTGAAAGACTCATTATTAAGATGGCATTTCTTGCCAAATTGATGCAAGATTCAACACAGCTCAGCAAGCTTTTTATAGAAATTAACAAGAGTGCCTGTAAGTAGGTATGTATTTGACCATGAGTTATGGGTGGCCCACCATGGATTACACCCTTCTCTTCACTCTTACGTTTGAAACTATCTACAATAAAGTGTTTTGGGTTTGCTTGCTTAAAAAAAGTAAAAAAGACTAGAGAAAGGAAAATAATAATCCAAGGGCTGCTTTAATATTCCTCCCTTTTCAGCCTTAGCCTGCATTACTTAGCTACAGGCTGATTCTTGCTGAGTCTGCTCCTGGTACACACGGCTGATGAATGGGTAGGTGGGGGCTATTAAGAGAGCAAATACACAGAATAACAGGAAGAATGATGAAAATTCATAAGCTACAGCTGTTCCTCTAGTACAGTCCGTCGCCAGGCTTAAATTTATGGGAGTTTATAGCAAATCCACAACTTGTTAGAGATGGAGGCCACAGGTCAACCTCTAAGGTTGGCTGCACACCAGATAGCAAGCCACCAGAGAACTGTTAGAAAATGCCCTTCTATCATTATGTCATTCACGAAGTAACTTACTGAGATCTGAGGTAAGTACAAATCAGTGGTGTACTAAGATTAAAGCACCCATCTCTTTAAAATTGCCATCTTCACCCTCCCCCCATCTTGTCCCAAACACCTGCACATTCCTTTTGACTTTCAGTTCCAAAGTGCACACTCTAAAGCCCAGGCTGAAAGAGAAAGTAAGTCCTGTTTTTGTTTCCTTCCAAATATTTGGTGCTTTCAAATTTTACTCCTTTCTTCCCTAATGGAATAATACTTAACATTTGTAAAGCATTATTCACCTACTCTCAAGATCCTCATGCCGAAACCATGACATGGGTAGGGGTAGTGTTAAAACTGAAATAATGTTAGAGGTCTCACAGCACAGGTCAGCATCTAGTCTCCCATCTAGGCCCATAACTAACAAGCAGGATGTTTTCCACTTCCTTCTCCATTTTAGGAATGGGTATGAATGTGCCTTAAGAGTCTGTGATGGGCAGTTGGGAAGTTCCATCTACACCTCATTATGGGAACCAAAAAAAAACAAAAACAAAAAAAACCCAACTCTTATAAAACCATATAATCCTGAAGTTTTAAAAAGTGTTATTAATTTCACTGTAGCAATCGTCTGATTTCTTTTCTGAATGTATTTATCTTCGTTTGTTCTTTACGAGGTTTTTGTCTCTAGTCCTTATCTTAAACATTGTTATTGTTATTAAATTTTAAGCCTTTTTAATTTTGTGAAGGCAGAAAGTGGAAACCAAATAAACACATATATATGTATAGGAAAAAAAAAAAGAAGTGTTATTAAGTAGTTCTAAAATGCAATTCCCCATAAATCTTTTGCCTATAAAAAAACTCGGTTTCCTCATTTTGATTTACCACTTCAAACCTTTTTCCTCTCCTTGGCTATATTTATGCTTCTGTATCCTCTCTCTAGAGCAACAATTTTACCTTTTAATGAGACAGATCATTTTGGCCAATAACATTTCCATGAGATCCATGGGAAAAGGTGCATATAACTCTAGAATAATAAAAAATAGGCCTGGCATGGTGGCTCACTCCTGTAATCCTAGCACTCTGGGAGGCCAAGGGAGGCCAAGGCAGGTAATGCTTGAGCTCACATATTCGAGACCAGCCTGAGCCAGAGTGAGACCCCATCTCTAAAAATAGCCAGGTGTTGTGACAGGCTCCTATAGTCCCAGCTACTTGGGAGGCTGAGGCAAGAGAATTGCTTGACCCCAAGAGTTTGAGATTGCTGTGAGCTGTATGACACCACAGCATCCTACTGGGGGTGACAAAGTAAGACTCTGTCTCCAAAAAAAAAGCAGAATAAAAAATTCCTACCCAAAACTTAGCTTTAAAAGATTCCCACTTGTAAGAGCTCTCAGAATTTCAAAGATACCCAGTTTAATACAACCTCATCCCTCCTAACATTCTCATTTATTTACAATTTTTTTAAAAAAGATTTAATTTTTCATAAATGAAGGAAACATTCTTTATTACCTGAAAGCAAATGCAAATTTACTGTTATATTTCCTTATCTTTTATATAATTAAACTGCAAGTCATCATCTGAGATTTAGAGAAAACTACAGCTGATGCTCAGCTCTTCACAAAGAGTCTTTAGAACTGAAATGACAACTTTAGAAAACTATTAGAATAACAGAATGGAGCACGGGGATGAGAAAAAAATTCATCCCAAGTTAAAAATATGCACTACAAAACCAAAGGGCAAGGTTTTTAAAAAAATGGATGTTTAAAACAGATTGAAATAATATTTATAACCAAACGTTACTCCACAAGCATAGTAAAGTACTAATTCTTAAAATTCTTGCTTTTGTACTATGGCTATTTTTGTGTCAGCTGAGCAAGTCACTTCCTTTCCCCAGGCTTCTAACAATGAACCATCATCTGATAGCATTATATATACCACAACTCCACTACAGACCAAGATGGTTCTGGGTCATACCCAAGATCTCTGGTTCAAATTAGGACAGTTATCAAATTAAGATAGTTCTGGCTCAACTGAGTCATCCTATACAGGCAGCTTAGTCAACCCCATGCATCCCGGACTGCTGTCCTTTATGGTCTATCCTAAACATCTTTGCACTGTGACCTAATACATATATGCAATTTGTATATCTTCAAATATACACAAGAAGAATCTAATCTCTAAATCTGTTTTTGATCACTGAACTCTATATTATACTTTTGGTAAAAAATTCACTCCTCTTTAATTAAATAGGCTTCTAAATTAAATAAACATAGCAAGAACATTTTTTGCCTCTTATCCTTTTGGGACTTGAAAGTCTTCAAATAAGCTTTTCCAGGCTTGGCACCCATTATACAGTGGTTATGGCGCCAGCCACATACACCAAGACTAGGGGGTTCGAACCCAGCCTGGGCCAGCTAAACAAAGACAACTGCCACAAAAAACAGCCTATTGTTGTGGTGGGCACCTGTAGTCCCAGCTACTTGGGAGGCTGAGGCAAGAGAATCGCTTAAGCCCAAGAATTTGAGGTTGCTGTGAACTGTGACTACACTCTATCAAGGGCAACATAATAAGACTCTGTCTCCAAAAAAAAAGAGAAGCTTTTCCAGGGTTGCTCAGTGAGTAGGGCACCAGCCACATACACGGAGGCTGGTAGGTTCGAACCCACCTGGCCAGTTAAAACAACAATGACAACTGTAACAACAACAACAAAATAGCTGTGCATTGTAGCAGGCGCCTAAAGTCCCAGCTACTTTGGGAGGCTGAGGCAAGAGAATCGCTTATGCCCAGGAGTTTGAGGTTGCTGTGAGCTGTGACGCCACAGCTCTCTATCCAGGGCAACAGCTTGAGATTCTGTCTCAAAAAAAAAGAAGCTTTTCCAGAGCCGGATGTACGGCTATAATCCTAGCACCCTGGAGGCTGAGGAGGATGAATTGTTTGAACTCAGAAGTTTAAGACTAGCCTGAGGAAGGATAAGACCTCGTCTCTACTAAAAATAGAAAAACGAGCCAGGCATCAAAATTTTTCTATTTTTTCTACTAAAAATAGAAAACTTAGCCAGCTACTGGAAGGCTGAAGCAGAAAGATTAACTTGAGCCCAGGAGTCTGAGGTTGCTGTAGGCTATGACACCATGGCACTCTACCCCAGAGCAACAGAGTGAGACTCTGTCTCAAAAAAAAGAGAAATTTTTCTACCTTTAGGGAAAAGAAAGTCTTTTAATATTATGATTTATGATTTAAGCAACTTAGGAAACACATAGAACATTAAAATCTCACACCAAGATAAGTTCATATTCCATATGCACCCATTGCACAGGCAAGGTTTATTCTGCGTCTCTTTTCCGCACTTTAACGCCTTAAACATACATTTCCACCAATCAGAATCACTCATATATAACTCATATAATGGCCTATTTAAAATGCTGTTTTTCTGTCAACAGAAATAATACATATTGGTTGCAGAAAAAACGGAAACAACAAAAAGAAAAAAGAATGGAATGGAAGTTCCTCTGATCCTACTTTTAAAGACAGCCACTCTATAGATTTGTCTGTATCCTTCAATACATATATTACCATCTCTATAGCCACATACTCCCAAATACATTTTTTTAAGAGACAAGCTCTCACTTTGTCATCCATGATAGATCACAAGGGTGCAATTGTAGCTTATTACACTGTTAAACTCCTGGCTTAAGCAACCCACATGCCTCAGCCTCCACGTAGCTGCACTATAGGTGCATGCCACAACAATAAGATAATTTTTAAAATTTTGCAGTAATGGGGTCTCCATATGTGACCAGGCTGGTCTCAAACTCCTGGCCTCAAGCAATCCTCCCACGTCGGCCTTCCAAAGTGCTAGGATTACAAGGTATGAGCCACCACGTATAGCCGCAAATACATCTTTTTTGTGGAAAATAAGATAACGTGTCACATATTGTACAGTCACTTGCTTTTTTCAGTTAACAATTCACAATGGCTATTTTTCCCATGTTGGTACACACAGGCTACATCATTTTTTAAATGTTTACAAATATTCCACTATAAGGATAGACTGTAATTTGTACTTGATAAGATATTCAAGCAGTTTTCTGCTATTACAGGAAAGATGGTAATAAAGATCCTCAAGTACATATTTGTACATTTGTGCAAACTTACCATAGAGTAAATTTCCTACAAGTAGAATTGCTTCATCAAATGGTATGACATGTAAAATTCTTAAAGATACAGCCAGATGTCCTCCAAAAAGGTTTTTGTAATTTGTCATCCCACCAATAGCGTCTCAGAGCACCTAGGCTCTCTGCCCTCTCACCACCAGCAACTATCATCAATCTTTTTCATATTTGTGAATCAAACAGATTTAAATTTTTTTATTCTTATTTAACTCTCTTTTATTATTATAAGAGAGGATGCACATTTAGCCCTCTGCTTACTAGCTGTGTAACCTAGGGAAGTTACTTAATTCTTTGTACCTTGGCTCCCTTGTCTGTGAAATGGGCATAAGAGAAATGCCTACCTCCTGGAGGAATCATGAAGGTTTTTTTGTTTGTTTGTTTTTTATTAAGTCATAGCTGTGTACATTGATGTAATCATGGGATACAATGTGCTGGTTTCATATGCAATCTGAAATATTTTCACCAAACTGTTTAATATAGCCTTCATGGCATTTTCTTAGTTATTGTGTTAAGATCTTTATATTCTGCATTCAGTAAGTTTCACCTGTACCCTTCTAAGATGCACCATAGGTGTGATCCCACCAATTACCCTCCCTCCATCCGTCCTCCCCACTCCCCTCCCCTTCCTTGCCCCTTTCCCCATATTCTTGTGCTATAATTGGGTTTTAGCCTTCATGTGAAAGCTACAGATTAGTTTCATAGTAGGGCTGAGTACATTGGATACTTCTTCTTCCATTCTTGAGATACTTTGCTAAGAAGAATATGTTCCAGCTCCATCCATGTAAACATGAAAGAGATAAAGTCTCCATCTTTCTTTAAGACTGCGTAATATTCCATGGTGTACATACACCACAATTTATTAATCCATTCATAGGTTGATGAGCACTTGGGCTTCTTCCATGATTGAGCAATTATGAATTGGGCTGTAATAAACATGCTGGTACTGGTATCTTTGTTATAATGTGATTTTTGGTCTTCTGGATTTATACCTAGTAGAGGAATTAGAGGATTGAATGGCAGGTCTATTTTTAGATCTCTAAGTATTCTCCAAACATCTTTCCAAAAGGAGCATATTAGTTTGCATTCCCACCAGCAATGTAGAAGTGTTCCCTTTTCTCCACATCCACGCCAACATCTCTGTTTTTGGGATTTTGTGATGTGGACTAATCTTACTGGAGTTAGAGGATATCTCAAAGTAGTTTTGATTTGCATTTCTCTGATGATTAAGATGATGAACATTTTTTCATGTGTCTGTAGGCCGTGTGCCTGTCTTCTTCAGAGAAGTTTCTCTTCAAGTCCCTTTCCTACCCTGAGTGAAGATTTTTTTTTTGAGACAGAGTTACACTATGTCATCCTCAGTAGAATGCCGTAGCGTCACAGCTCACAGCAACCTCAAACTCTTGGGCTTAAGTGATTCCCTTGCCTCAGCCTTCCAGGTAGCTGGGACTACAGGCACCTGCCACAAATGCCTGGCTATTTTTTTTTTTTTTGGTTGCAATTGTCATTGTTGTTTAGCTGGCCAGGGCTGGGTTCGAACCCACCAGCCTCAGTATATGAGGATGGTGCCGCAACCACTGTGCTATAGCGCCAAGCTGGAATCTTGAAGATTTAATGAAATAGGGTATCTAGGACCTGCATTCAATCTTCTCTATAGCCATATACTCTCAAATACATTTTTTTAAGAGACAAAGTCTCATTTTGTTGAACAATGAGTTATATATATACTCTATCAGGTTGACTTACCAGAGTTACCACACCAATCACCTATTGGTGGGAATTTGGATGCTGTTCAATTTTTGTGATTGTCAATATTCCTATCTTGACTGGGCGCCCATAGCATAGCGGTTACAGTGCTAGCCACATACACGGAGGCTGGTAGGTTCGAACCTGACCCGGGCCAGTTAAACAACAAAGACAACTGCAACAAAAAAAAGGCAGGTGTTGTGGCAGGCGCCTATAGTCCCAGCTACCTGGGAGGCTGAAGCAAGAGAATCACTTAAGCCCAAGAGTTGGAGGTTGCTGTGAGCTGCGACGCCATCACACTTTACTGAGAGTGATATAGTGAGACTGTCTCAAAAATAAATAAATAAATAGATAATATTCCTGGGTGGTGCCTGTGGTTCAAAGAAGTAGGGCACGGGCCCCATATGCCAGAGGTGACGGGTTCAAACCCTGCCCTGGCCAAAAACCACAAAAAAAAAAGAGTAAATAAAATAAATAAATAATATTTCTATCTTTGAGTAAACTGTTCCTTTACATCTATGAGACCATCTTCTAAACTAAAGGATTTGTCTTTTTTTTTTTTTCTGAGACAGAGCCTCACGCTGTCGCCCTGAGTGCTGTGGTATCACAGCTCACCGCAACCTCCAACTCCCGGGCTCAAGCAATTCTCCTGCCTCCGCCTCCCAAGTAGCTGGGATTACAGGTGCCTGCCACAATGCCCGGCTATTTTTTGGTAGTTCAGGTGTATGTGGCTGGTACCTTAGCTGCTTGAACCACAGGCACCGAGCCCATAAACTAAAGGATTTGTACAACATTAACAGTTCTTGCTTCTGTTCTTCAGAAAAAGTGAACTACCAAGAATGTGGCACCCACCAAGTTTTACAAATTTTTCTCTGCTTTAAAAAGTATATAATTGTACTTTTAAAGCATTTTCATTTGTACTTTTTAAGCTACTAAGAAGGATACACATTTTCCATATCATTTGCTATTTCTAGTTTTAAAAATATAAGCTTTATCATAGTAATTTTTATGTATATATTTTTCTCCAGAGGATGGGGAGAATAAAATTTTTGCAGGCAGTAACTGAAAAACTGGACAACACATATTTCTGAAAGAAAAAATACAGGTATATTTCTTATATGCAACTCTTCTTTACCAGTAAAGAGTAGGATATAGATAAAACTTTCAAATATTATCTTATAAATTGCATATAATTTCTAAACTCAAGCAAATTTTTGAAAAATAACCAAGGAGAAGTTATTTTTAGAAAGCTACAGTGTTACTCCACCCTAATAAAAATAAAAATCAAGATAAGCTACACAATCACAACTTTTCTTGATCCAATAGAGAGCTGGAGAAACAAAGTAACCAAGTAGCTTGAAGTCCTAGGTCCCTCCCACACTGGGAGGGTGGAAAGAGATGGTGTGTCTTAGAAGGGGCTGAGTCTAAGACAAAGACATAGCTACAAACAAATGGAATCTGAAGGAACAGGTGGATAATATGCAAGAACAGACTGAAAATTATAGCACAAAGATGGAAGACATGAGAAAGAATGAAATGGAAATGACAGAAATGAAAAACACAGTATCAGAGACAGATTTATCAACACGCTTACCACAGCAGAAAAATCAATAAAGTTGAGAACAGGTCAATAAAATCTCAGAAGAAAGACAGGGTGAGGACAGAGGAAATATGTGAAGAGTTAACCAAGAATTTTTCAAACATAATGAAAAACAACAAACCATGGATCCAAAAAGCACAGAGGACCCCAAACAAGATAAATAACAAAATCACCCCATGTCTACACTGCTGGAAACTAAAAATAAAGAGAAAATCTTAAAGTGGGAAGAGGGGGACCTATTACATTCTGGAGAATAAAGAAAAGAATTACAGCAGACTTCTCATCAAAAATAACACAAGTCAGAGGACAGCGGGGTGACATCTTTAAAGTACTAAAAGATGAAGTGTCAAAAAAAAAAGTTTCAACATAAAATTCTATACCTTCAGCTCGGGCCTATGGCTCAACGGGCTAAGGTGCCAGCCACGTACACCTGAGTTGGCGGGTTCGAATCCAGCCGAGGCCCGCCAAACAATGACGGCTACAACGAAAACATGGCCGGGTGTTGTGGTGGGCGCCTGTAGTCCCAGCTACTTGGGAGGCAGAGGCAGGAGACTCGCTTGAGCCCAGGAATTGGAGGTTGCTGTGAGCTGCAATGCCACGGCACACTATCCAGGGTGACAGCTTGAGGCTCTGTCTCAAAAAAAAAAAAAAAAAAAAGAGTGTTGATAAGATCACATTTTGTAGCTTGAGACCTTAAACCAAATTATGTGTATATTTTCAGGTACCTATTGAAGGTTGCTGAACTATTTGAAAAACTTAGGGTAAGGATTTTTGTGTTAGCGTTTATGATACTTTTCTCATAATCTGTAGATTTCTGCCTTGATGGTGACCTTTACTTTTTTAAATAGAAAGTAGAGGGTCGCGTGTCATCAGATGAAGATTTAAAGCTGACAGAGCTTCTCCGATACTATATGCTCAACATAGAGGCTGCTAAGGTAAGACAAGGTGTTTGATTCCGTGCATTAAAGACCTTGCCATGACCCAAGAGTCTTACTTATGTCAAGAGACTGTTCTCTGCGTTTAAAAAGGAAGTTACTCTGTTCTCAGGAGGAAAATGGGAATTTATCAGGTGTATTTGTGTAGATGGTAGGCCTTTCTGTGGCATTGAATCCTTAAAGGTTATACATGTATATTGCTCGTAGTGCTATACGGGTTGGGGGATTATAGACAACTGGGTGTTTATGAGTTTTTATTGATTGGCAACTATTTCTGTAGACTTTGAGCCATAGTTAAGAAAAACTAAGACTAAGTGAGAAACAGGATATTGTTGGGGAATTAAAAATGCTTTTTTTGTGTGTGTTTTTGGAACAGAGTCTCACTCTATCACCCTGAGTAAAGCGCTGTGGCATCATAGCTCACAGCAACCTCAAACTCTTGAGTTTAAGGGATCTCTTGCCTCAGCCTCTCAAATAGCTGGACTACAGGTGCCTGCCACAACACCTGGCCAGTTTTTCTATTTTTAGTAGAGATGGGGGTCTTGCTCTTGTCTCTTGCTCATCTCAGCCTCCCAGAGTGCTAAGATTACAGGCGTGAGCCACCTAGTAAAAGTACATTCTTGGCTCAGCACCTGTGGCTCAACGGGCGAAGGCGCCAACCACATACACCTGAGCTGGCGGGTTCGAATCCAGCCCGGGCCCACCTAACAACAATGACGGCTGCAACCAAAAAATGGCCGGGCATTGTGGCGGGCGCCTGTAGTCCCAGCTAATTGGGAGGCAGAGGCAAGAGACTCTCTTGAGCCCAGGAATTAGTGATTGCTGTGAACTGTGATGCCACAGCACTATATCCAGGGGTGACAGGTTGTGGCTTTGTCTCAAAAAAAAAAAAAAAAAAAAAAGTGCATTCTTAATTGTCTGCATTGCCCCAAACAATAATGTTAAGATTAATTTTATGTGAAATGTACCTGATTCAGGAAACACAGAATTAGACAAGATTCTGTGCCCTCTACGGTTATGTATGACAAGGGGAAATGTCATCAGAAAGTAAAAGTACATTTTCCTCATGGTATTTTATTTTTAGTTCTGTTGCCTTTTGACATGTTTTCTCACTACTGTATTTGGATTTTTTAATGCATTTTAGATTTTTGTAGTTTGCTTCCTCCCATAAAATTAAGAGTTCACTTTTAAATTTTTTTAATATATGCAAAAGAAGATAGAATGTAGCATGTCTGTAAAATCACCGTACATAGAGAAAATGGGAACTTGTAGCTAAATGTACCTTAATATACAGAATGTTCTCTATGTGTTTGCCACCTCTTTATAAAATTTTGTGCTGAATGTTTTGTAAATAAAGGTAACATTTAGCTGTGATTTCCCATTCTCCCTGTATTGGGTGACTTTTGAGACATCCTATAGTTTTACCTGGCTTTAATTATTTTAAAAACTACATAACCTGGGCATCACAATGCCATTTTTAGGTACTGTAGTATGTTCTCCCTAGCTACATTTTGTGAAGAATCTTTATTTTGGATAAGCTAGACCTCCCAATTGGTATAAGAAGCCCAGTTTGCCGGGTGGGGTTCCGTGTTTCTTACTGTCCCATTGTCTGGTTATGCTTTAGCAATATTCCACTTGACTATACCAGCAGTAACTCTGTGTTTTGATATACAGTGCTTAGTTTCTTTAAATTAACCTGAAGTTACTGAATCAGCTGAGAAAAAATTTTTCTGTTTCTACTCTCTTGGTTTTCCACCCATCCGTATGAAGAATTCTGGAAAAGCTATCAATGATGGTTGTCAGAGTTCCCCATTCCTACTGAAACTGGAGGTTAAATAATGATAATGGGGAAGGGCGACAAAGGGTCACTTAGGTTCTTGGCTGTCCAACAGTTCAGGCAGTATGATGATGAGTATGAATCACGGTGAATTAGATTATTTTTTATACTGGTATGGATATTTGATACTCATGTCGTTTTATTTATTTAGTTATGTTTTATTTATTTATTTTTGTTGTAGTTTGGCCGGGGCTGGGTTCGAACCCGCCACCCTTGGTAAATTGGGCTGGCACCCTACTTACTGAACCACAGGCACCACCCCTGTCTTTTTAATGCTGTGCCTGTCAATTTCCTTTTCAGGATCTCCTATATAGACGCACCAAAGCCCTCATTGACTATGAGAACTCAAACAAAGCCCTGGATAAGGCACGGTTAAAAAGCAGAGACGTGAAGGTGGCTGAGGCACACCAGCAAGAATGCTGCCAGAAATTTGAACAACTCTCTGAATCTGCAAAAGAAGGTCAAGCACAGGGACGTCTTTTGTGGGGGAATAATTTCAAACTTACAGAGGAAAAGTTGCACAAGTAATGCAAAGGATATCCCTGTTCTGCACCCAGAGTCCCCCTGTGTTAGCACTGCACCCTATCTGCCATGTCATACCATCACAGCTCCTTAGTGCTCGTGAACACTCCAGGTTTTTTTTTTAATTAAACTGTTTCGAATTGAGTTACATAATCTTGGTTCTTTTATGCCTAAATACACTGTTATGTATTTCCTAAGACTAAGACTTAGATCTGAATGGTACAGCTACCCACTGCAGTGTTCTGCACTCAGACTGCTGTCTGTAGTCTCACACCGCATGTCCCAGTAACGTTCTCCACTACGCCATCTGGTCTCGGATCGTCTAGTTATCTTAGTCTTTTACTCTGGGACAGTTCTTATTCACTTTTATATCTGTGATATTAGTCTTGATAAAGAATGTACACTTATTGGTAATTTTTATAAACAGTATGTTCAAATTGCCTATGGGAGTGCCTTTCAAAGCTGGCACAGATTTGTAAACCTGTCCCCCCACACACACACTTTCTTCGAGCAGTTAGTTTCTTGCCTTTCCCTCTTCCAGGAGAGGGGACTTTTTTTAAGTGCACATAAACTTCATTGGTAGAATAGCATTTCAATTGAACATGAGTATAATATATAGTCTTTTAAGAGATAGGCTCTCAGTGTCACCCAGGTTAGGGTGCAGTGGCCCAGTTCACTACTAGAATCTTGGATTTTAGCCTGCTGAATGCCTAGCTTTATTTTTGAGTTCAGGAGGTCAAGATTAACCTGAACAAGAGGAAGACCCTGTCTCTACTAAAAATAGAAAAAAATAGGTGGACCTTGTGTCAGGTTCCTGTAATCCCAGCTACTTGGGAGACTGAGGCAAGAGGATCACTTAAACCCAGGAGTTTGAGATTGCTGTGAGCAAGGCTCTAGCCTCGGCAGCAGTGAGCTTCTGTCTTGGGGCGGGGGGGCTTTTGTTTTGTGGCTGCGTGCAGTGGCTCATGCCTATAATCCTAGAACTTTGGGAGGCCAAGGCATAAGTAAAGCTAATTAGGAGTTCGAGACAAGTCTGAACAAAGTGAGATCCTAAAAATAGAGGAAAGAATTAGTTGAGCATGGTGACACGCATCTGTAGTCGCAGCTGCTCAGGAGGCTGAGGCAGGAGGATTGGTTGAACCCAGGAGTTGAGGTTACTGAGAGTTAGGCTGGCACCACAGCACTCTAGCCCAGGCAACAGAGTTTAGATTCTGTCTTAAAAATAATAAAATGATTTTGGAGACCTCCATCTCACTATGTTGCCCTAGCTAGTCTCAATCTCTTAGCCTCAAGCAGTTCTGCTTCAGGTTTACGAAGTGCTGACAAATACGAGCCTGCTACTAAAACGTAGTCTTAACCCTGGAGGATCTTGTGGATCTTCTGGCCATGGAACATTTCCTTTGTGGAGAAATCTGGGCATGTCTGGAAATGTCCCGTTTTGGTGACTTACTTGAAAGATGCCTGGTGTGTCTAAACCTGGGCCTCCTAGGATTTGTCTCATCTTAGGGATGGCACAGAGCTTCTTTTCATTGCACCTTGACAAATGGCATGTAGACAGGCTCACTAGCTTTGGGTTCATCCAAAGAAACATTCATATGCTACCCTTTTCTTAAATTCTTGCCTTTTTTTTTTTTTAAAGCTTATTTAAGTTTACAAGGAAAAATAATATACATTTCTTTTTTTTTTTTTTTTTGAGACTGTCTTACTTTGTTGCCCTCAGTAGAGAGCTGTGAAGTCACTGCTCACAGCAACCCCAAACTTCTTGGGCTCAAGCAATTCTCTTGCCTCAGCCTCCCAAGTAGTTGGGACTACAGTCACCCGTCATAATGCCTGGCTTTTTTAGTTGTTGTTGCAATTGTCTTGTTGTTTAGCAGGCCCCGGGCTGGGCTGGAACCCACCAGCCTTGGTGTATGTGGTTGGTGCCGAAACCACTGTGCTACGGGCGCCAAGCCTATATGTCTTCTTTTGAGAAGAGTTGTCACTCTTTTCCAAAGCCACTGGTGGAGTATGTCTGGCTCACCACCACCCTTCTCCAGCCCTGTCTCAGCCGCTGTTCTCCCAGTTACAAAGCTTGGTGATTGGGTAATGTTGCCATCTTCAAGCAAATGACATCCACTTCACCAACATGAGCATAAGGTATACAGTATGTGTCCCAATCACAGAATTAAAAATGTGAGAAAATAGTGGTGGTACATTAGAGGTCAGTTAAGTATGTTTGGAAGTTAAAGTGAATATAAAACTTGTTTAATTTTTCTTAGATTTGTAAAGGTTTTTTTTTTTTTTTTCCCTGTAGAACTCATGAATTTCAAACAGAAGAGAGTGGCAGCATTTAGAAAGAATCTAATCGAAATGTCTGAACTGGAAATAAAGCATGCCAGGGTAAGTATTTTTTTTAAAAAAGCCTACAACTTCTTGGGGGTTTTTTCAAAGTTATTTCCCAAGTTTTTATCCCAGTGTCATTAGGCACTAAAGTTTGCCTTGTGGCATTAATTCTCTGTAGTACTTGTAGAGGAAGCCACTTACTGAAGTATTTTTGCTGTATCAAACCATAAATTCACAACATTTTTGAGACAGTATCACTTTGTTGCCCAGGCTGGAATGCGGTGGAGTCTGCCTATCTCACAGCAACCTCAAACTCTTGGGTTCAAGCAATCCTCTTGCCTCAGCCTCCTTAGTAACTGGGACTTAGAGGCATCGGGCTAATTTTTCTTTTTTAGTAGATAGGGTCTTGGTTTTGCTCAGGCTAATCTCACATCTTGTAGTACTTTTGGGGGGAGAGGCTGCCTTGCCTGACTCTCAGACTAGGGACTTCTTAGGGATGTGGCGTTCTCCACAAAAAATTCTCGGGCTATTTCAAGGCTTAGGGCAACCCTGAGGACTGAGGGGACAGAGAGAAGAACTGTCATTCACCCCCAGCTTTTGACCTTATTTATTTTGAAAAATCTTTTATTTTGACTGCTGCATAGATGTTTTTAACCACTTGACTTTTGATTAGGTCCAAGTCCTGTTTATGACTCTTCACCCTTCCCAACATTCTCTCCTGTTGGGTATGACATTAAAGTGGAGTTTAAAAGTATCACTTTAATTCACATTAAATCACATCCATTAATGTTTCAGGTGTTGTGTCTTCTGAATATTTCGAGGTTAATGTGAGAACTTTAGCAATTTTTGCAGATTTCCTGTATGAATATTATTTACAATCTCATCCATAATCTCACCCACAACTAATTTATACAGTGTTCAAGGTTAAGACATTGAATCATGCAGGATTGGCATGATCACATTTGGGGGAAAACAGGTGGGGGGTGAGTGAGGGTGGAGATGCTGGGGCAGCATCCTCCAGCTCTTGACCCTGGAGCTCCTCCCAGCAGCAGTTCCAAACCCATGGAGAGAAGAACTCTTCCAACAAGACTGAGGGAGGAGAGGCAGGTTGCTGTTCACCTGAGATTTAATGAAGAGTAATGCCAACCCATTCTGGCTGGCTTCAAATCTCTCTTGTGAGAAGTTGTTTGTGGACTTGGGTTGAGTTCTTACTGCTATATAGCAAGTCTGTATAGTTCAGTGACTTATTGGTCTACCTTAACTTTTCTTTTTCCAGAACAATGTGTCCCTCTTACAAAGCTGCATTGACTTGTTCAAGAACAACTGATCTGCCTTTACTCTTAAGGAAGGAAATGAATGTGAAAGAAAGCCACGCATCACTTGCACTTAAATCATTACCACGGAAGACTTAACTAGTTTTGACTTAGTTTAAAATTATGTGAATAAATATTTTGATTTCTAAAAATCTTAACACTTAACCATGTTGGTTTAAAAATTTTTATTGCATGCTATTTGGACATAACTAATCTCATTATACATTTAATACCTCAAAATGGGCAGAAGTGAAATACTGGGGTCCTGTAGTTTGTCTTTAGTTACTGAGAAAGGGCGTAGGAGTCATGTGCCTTCTGGAAACAAGTAAAGGCAGTCACCTGGCCAACGTTTGTCTCTAGTTTTCTTGTGCCCTACTAATTGCCAGGGAGGTGTTGGTTACAACAAATGATTCAGCTGCTTGTTAACAGGTAACAGACAGCAGACATTCCATTCCTTAATACTTGTTTTTTTGCTCAGTTACTCCCATAACCTCAAGTGTTTGTACTATAACAACAGCAAGAAAATCACATTTTTGTACACATCCTTTGCAGCTCCATTTTTGTAGGTGGGATATAAACATTTGAGGGAAGGGTATATAGAGAAACAAATAATCGGGCCTCCTTTAGAAGGTAGCCAGATCTCCATTAAGAGAGACGTGAACTCCCTCTGTAATGGTAGTGGGGGATACACTGGTTTGGGCTTCTGTTTATAATTTTATAAAGTATATAATAAAATAATAAATCATGCTACTGTATGAGTGTTTTTGTGGCCAGAGTGTTCTGCAAGGAGAAGGCATCGGTGACTTCTGCTCAGCATCCAGAGGGGCCTCTGTGCTAATCTTGAAGATACTCCCTCTGTCTGGGTTTGTCTGTTTGCTCTTCACCTGGCTCAGGCTTGTGCATTTTCCAGGGACGTGAACATAAGGGATCTGTGTTTTTAGGAGATGTGTGCCTGAGAGTTGAGTGGAGTCTGCCACCTTCTCTATACTGCAAACTTTACTTTTCATTTCATAAGGTAACTTAGGAAGAACCTTTGAGACTAAGAGAGTTTTACTCAGCACTTTAGCTTCAATTGTAACCAGTTGCCATGGGTTATAACTGGTATGAGAGTTAAGAAACTGATTTCAACACCATAGGGATCGTGTTTGCTTGTATTTGGTCCTGATGTCTTTGCTCCCTGGCTAGTTATAGGCAGCTAAAGTGTAACCAACGTGGTGCCCCCAGTACCTGTTGCCTAAGTGCTTGGGAAGTGTGGTATGGGAAATGGTTGAACTCAGTAGCTTCAGTGGCTCCCGAGCACTTCTGTCCTGGGTAGCACTCCCACGCACTGGTTGGGGTGGGGCTTCCTCCTGGAGTCAGGTTCCTAGGCCACAGGAGCAGTGTGATTGGGGGAGCTCTGGCCACTGGCCTTGGGGCCTGAATGGGGAGCCCACAGGGCAGATCTGGGGGAAAGGCAGGTTCTGGACAGGCAGCAGGAGGAACTCCAATAGATGGGTTATCTGCTACTACAGAGCAGCCTTGCAAGGGTTGGGGCGGACATAGGTCACCAGAATGCAGTTGGAATTTGGGCCCCTTCAAGATTGGAAGTTCTATTTGCTGTGCCTTCTGGCTTAACGCTTCAGTGTTC
This sequence comes from Arctocebus calabarensis, assembly GCA_963573935.1. Taxonomy (NCBI): domain Eukaryota; kingdom Metazoa; phylum Chordata; class Mammalia; order Primates; family Lorisidae; genus Arctocebus; species Arctocebus calabarensis. The sequence goes on from CAUYON010081000.1 coordinate 26,342, forward strand.
AGAATTTGCAGGTGGTTATGGTTTGTTTTGAATGTCTTTTTTTTTTTTTGAGACACAGTCTCTGTTGCAGATGGTATAGAGTGCCTTGGCGTTACAGCAATCTCAGACTCCGGGCCCAAGCAATTCTCTTGCCTCAGCCTCCCAAGTAGCTGGGACTACAGTCACCCACCACAATGCCAGGTTATTTTTAGAGACTTCTTGCTCTGGCTCAGGGTGGGTCTTGAGCTTGGCCTAGGACTACAGGCATGAGCCACTGTGCCTGGCTGGGTGCAGTAGCACTCTGGGAGGCCAGAGGCAGGATGATTGCTTAAGCTCAGACCTCATCCCTACCAAAAAGAAAAAATTAAGCATGGTAAGGGATAAGGTTAGCTACTCCTAACCCTTGGCATGCGTGGCTGTTGAGGCAGGTAGATTGATTGAGGCCCAGGAGATGGAGGTTGCTGTGAGCTAGGCTGACCCCATGGCACTCTAGCCTGGGCAACAGAACAGGAAGTCTTACCAGTTATCAATCCAGTGATGCTTGTACCCCAAAGAAAAATGAGTTGGTGATAAGGGAAGGCCTCCTGAGAGTTCCAAAGTCTTTGAGAAAATTGAAAGTCACATGGGGTTTCTTTTGCCAAGAAGTGGGCCAGCTCATCTCCCAACGTCTTCAAGGGTTTCACCCCATTTTTCTGAGTCAGTTTCCTGAACATTTCTTGCACACCTTTTGAGGTTGTGAGGTTTTTTTTTCAGAACTGCCCGGGCTCTGCTCTTCTGGAAGGGCCCTTATGTTTGGAAGGTATTCTCAGCAGAGGGAGGGAGTGTGTGCACTGTCTGTCCTCCTCCTGCAGGCGGCAGAGCTGACCCAGAGCAGCTGAGGGGGAGCCCGGCATTTCTGCAGACCTGCTGAAGTGCCTGCTACACCAAGAAAAGAAATGTCTTGCTACCCCAGATTTCCAGTCATGCCAATGGTGTCTTTCCGGACCAGCAGTCCCCTGCAGGATTCCTGTGGTGACCTGAGGCACAGCCTGCATTGCTGAGGCCCTTGTGTCCCCGAACTCCCCCTCTGGGCTTGGTGTCAAACAGTTGGGAGGCAGTGGGGCTGGGCCATATGATGTACCTGGAAGGAAGGGGGACCACAACTGGACAGTGACTGGTTATGAAGTTGAGTCTGCTGGGGGCCGTCAGGTCCTAGGGATAGCCCCCAGCCCTAACACGTTCTTTCTTGCTTGGGTCTCAGGACTCTTCATGACTGGAGGTTTAGTTTATTAACTTCCAAACGTGTTGCCTTTTTTTCATCTTTTTTTTTTTATAATTGAGACAGTTTCATTTTGTCGCCCTTGATAGATAACTGTGGCGTCATAGTCACAGCAACTCTTGGGCTAAAGTGATTCTCTTTCCTCAGCCTCCTGAATAGCTGGGACTACAGATTCCCACCACAATGCCCGGCGATTTTTAGAGATGGGATGTCACTCTTGCTCAGGCTGGTCTTGAACCTGTGAGCTCAGGCAATCCACTCTTCTTGGCCTCCCAGAGTGTTAGGATTGGCTTTTTTCACTTTTCATTTTTATTTCTAACTTTAAAAGTAGTGCATACTTGAAGGGAATTTCAAGCAATACAAAAACGAATAAATTCAAAAGTGAAAGTTCGCTATTTTGCCACATAAGTAACAGTTGTTAAAGATCCTTCCAGATTCTTTTTCCTATGCATGTATGTGTTATTTTACAGAAAGCAGAGTTGGGGGTAGTTTCTGGAGGTTTCTGGCTGTTGGGTATCAATCGCTTTGGAATAATCTCCATGGAGACTCATGGAATATTCTCCCAGAGGCCCTGAAATTGGTTCTTTTGCGTCTTTGTCTTCCACTGCCAGGTTCCCACCCAGAGAGGATTGAGGCCCCCTGCCTACAAGACAAAGGTACCTATGTCCTTCCCTCCCCTCAGCAGCCTCCAAAGTCTTCATTCCCTGGAAGGTGTGAATGATTTAGGGAGCTACTTAGGAAGATTTTAATTCTAATTTTCACCAAATAAATTACCAATTAAAATTTTAAGCAATTAGAAATTACTTTCTAAAGCATGCCTTACAAAACTCTTGTTAAGTTCTGGGACTTGTAATATTCAAAGTACTTCTTGAAAAGAGCCCACGATCCCAGCCCACAGCCACTTAGTTATGATGGTCACTGTCGGGCTCTTATTCATAAGCATCTGTTACACCCACAACTAAAGATCATGGTGCCTGTTGGAGGGATGCAGGGTGCAGGGTTTCCACTGAATCTTGCTGCAAGGGTTACATGGCAGAGGCCAGCCAGCTGCTTACGGTTCAGCAATTGTTTATTATGGAACTTACATTTTAAATGCCACATTGCAGATCCTTTCCTGCTATTCTGATGGGATTTGGAATAGCCATCACGTGTTTCTTGTTTGCCCTGTCCCCTCCACATTGTAAAACCCCAGGAGTAGATGATTCATGCTTTGGATGGTCAACCTATGACAAGGCAAATTCCTGAAACAGCTAATAAAAATGGTGCCGCTGGGGCGTTAGGCGGTGTATCCGTTGCTTCTGATTTGGGCCTGATCCCCATGGCAATTCTTGGCATAGTTTGCACAAGTCCCAGCTCCCCTTCACCCTGCCCTGTGGAGGCTAGGCAGCTTTCCAAGAAGCAGTTGAGCATTTTGCTTGATGGTAGACACTTTACGGTCTTGGAGATTCCGGCTGGACCCAGCTGGATCCAGCTGTGGCTCCTGCTTGGATTGGTTGATTGTATCACGAGCCTGTGACTTGGCTCTCTGGATAGTCAGGTGGCGGACATTTATTTGAGGCAGAAAACATGGCAGGAATATCTGAAAGGGACCCTAAGGGAGTAGAGGAAAGGATCCAAAGAGAGCCTGCAAATAGCCAGAGTGAAGCTCCTTCCTTCTTTCCTCCCTCCCTCCCTTCCTTCCTTGAAGCTGACCTTGGCCTGCTCAGCAAATGCCTGAGGAGACAGGAAATCCCAAGTGAGAAACATTGGAAATGCCCGCTGCAAATCCCAGCCAGCTTGCACTACATGTTTTTTTTTTTAAGTCTGGTTTGTGTGTGCAGTGCTTTTTACCTCTTTTGCAGCTTATCACTGTGGGAGGGGATGGGAGGAGCAAAAGTGACTGGATGGGACTCTCCTAGAGTCAGGGGCAGGAGGTGAGCCCATGAGAAGTGCCGCTTGGAAGGGCCCTTGCTGTGGGGAGCCAAGAGGGAAGTGGGGCCCAGAGGCTGGAATTGTCAGCCAGCTCCTCCACCACTGAGAACTAGGCTGGGGGCCAGGTACAAGCTGAGTGTACACCCTTGTGCACAGTAAGTGGACAGTCCTTTATCCCTCAGGGTTGGTTTGTACACTAAAGCCCAAAGGGTCTTCTTGAGTCAGATCATCCTCTGCAAATACCCAGTGTGACTCCCCGTTTAACTCAAAAGCCCCAGTCCTTCCTACAACTAACTGTAAGGCTCTACCTGATTTGATGCCCTCTACCTTAAGATTGTATTTTCCAAAGGTTTGAATTTTAGGTAACCAACTTATTTGTCAGTTATTTTTTTTTTTTTACAGACAGAGTCTTATTTTGTTGCCCTCGGTAGAGTGCTGTGGAGGCACAGCTCACAACAACCTCTGGCTTTTGGGCTTAGGCGATTCTCTTGCCTCAGCCTCCCTAGTAGCTGGGGCTACAGGTGCCCGCCACAATGCCCAGCTATTTTTTTGTTGTTGTTGCAGTTTGGCCAGGGCCGGGTTCAAACCCTCTACCCTCCGTATGTGGGGCCGGTGCCCACCCACTGAGCCACAGGCCCAGCCCTATTTGTCAGTTATTTAAAATTCAAATTTCACTGAACATCCTGCATTTTTATTTGCCAACTGTGGCAATTCTGTTAAGTACCTTGAATGTGGCTAGTACAATTGAGGAAGCAAGTGAGTTTAAAAGAAAACTCACAGAGTTTAACTTTGTTGCCCTGGGTAGGGTGCTGTGTCATCACAGCTCACAGCAACCTCAAACTCCTGGGCTCAAGTGATTCACTTGCCTCAGTCTCCCAAGTAGCTGGGGCTACAGTCACCTGCCAGGACATTGGCCTATTTTTAGAGACTGGGTCTTGCTCTTGCTCACGCTGGTCTTGAACTCAAGCAGTCCACCCGCCTTGGTCTCCCAGAGTGCTAGGATTACAGGTGTAAGCCATTATGCCCAGCCTTTTTTTTCTTTGAGACAAAGTCTCACTTTGTCACCCTTGGTAGAGAGCCATGGCATCACAGCTCACAGTAACCTCAAACTCTTGGGCTCAAGAGATTTTCTTGCCTCAGCCTCCGAAGTAGCTGGGACTACAGGTGCTTGCCATGACGCCCAGCTATTTTTCTTTTTCCCCAGCTATTTTTCGAGATGGGGTCTCACTCTTACTCAGGCTGGTCCCAAACTCCTGAGCTCAAGCAATCCACCCACCTCAGCCCCCTACAGTGCTAGGATTACAGGTGCCATCTCTCAGAGCCTAAATTTTGATTTTATTATTATTATTATATATATACATTTTTTTTTTGAGGCAGAGTCTCACTTTGCTGCCCTGGGTTGAGTGCCATCGTAGCTCAAAGCAACCTCAAACTCCTGGGCTCAGCAATCCTCTTGCCTCAGCCTCCCCAGTAGCTGGGACTTCAGGTGCCTACCATGATGCCCAGGCTAATTATTTTATTTTTAGTAGAGATGGAGGGTCTTGCTGTTGCTTAGGCTGGTCTCGAACTCCTGAGTTCAAGCAATCCACCTGCCTTGGCCTCCCAGAGTGCTAGGATTACAGGTATGAGCCACTGCACCCAGCAGGGTTCTGGTTTCAACGGTACAGGTATCCAAAATGTTTGTAGTTTAAAAAACTCTTCCTGATGATTCTGATACACAGCCAGGGTTAAGACCCACTTGTAATTCAATCACAATCATATTCTGTGCACCCAGCGTTCTCATCAGCCCCATGTTACAGATGAGGAAAACAAGGCTCTGAGAGACTAGGCCAGGTGCTCAGCATCAAACAGTGAGAAATGGCACCTGGGACTATCCTTGGGTCCTCTCCCTACACTGAGGTAGAGGCCTGGGGCCACCTAAGCTTTGGTGGCCTTCAGGTCCCCAGGAGGTGCCCAGCAGAGCAGAACCACCTCCCCCAAGGCTGGGCCTCTTTCCATAGCTAATTCCTGATGAAAGGCCAGGCTGCCCACCCTCTCCCCCTCTGTGGTTTGCTCACTGTCCTTCTAATTTTATTGCCTCCTCAGCAGTTTCCCAAGCCCTGGGGCTCCTTTCTGACTGGGGGCCCCTACCAGTAATGAAAGGGGAAGCTCTGAGGATGGCTAAGAGAAGGGCTGTTGGCAAGTGTTTTATTGTGGGGGCAGCAAACCCTCCTGTCTGCCAAGTGCCACTCTGAGTACTCTTGGGGACACTCCTTGAGACAGGACATTACAAGGAGTGAGCAAGCAGCCGCCACAGGAAGCCCTGGGTGTGGGACGTCTGGCTCCTGGTTATAGCCGCTCTCATGTTACTGTGGCCTAATACAGCTCATTTTCCCTGGGGTCTTGTTTCCCCAGCTGGTAGGTGTGTTTGAAGCACCCAGGACCCCTGTGGGTCCATCTCTGCCTCTCCCCAGCATCGCCCAGCTCCTGAAGTACATCCCTTTCCACATTTGTAAAATGGCAGAGGAGAGAGGGTGCTAGTCTGAGCAGAGAAGGTGGGTGCAGCTTGTGAAGGGGCTGGCCTGTCACATGTCACTTCTGACACCACTTGTCAGGGCCCAGGACTGGCCAGGTCTCGGGCCTGGCTTAACTAGGTTCCCGACGCGGACTGCTAAGTTACTTTGCTCAGGTTCAATTTCTCTTAGGGGCCTGAGGGCCATCTACTTTAGCTGGAGAGAGAGAGAGTCTTAGAGAGAGTAAAGCAGTCTTCTTAGAAAGATAGATCTTAGTCTTTAGCAGAGCTTGGTGATCTTCAGCAGAGAGACGCTGTGCTGGCACTCTGCAGGCAGGAGAGGAGACAATCAGAATAAGCAGGTCCGTGATAGAACGCGCACGCTCCCCACTGCCTTCTCCTCCTGCCTAATATTAGGCTGATCTCAGGCCTCTCAACACCACAGGTGTAGAGACTGCCAATTCCCCAATTTGCTGCTCATTCCCCAATTTCTCTCATCTCGCCAGCTCTCGTGCTTGTTAGGAGAGCTAAATCCCTCTCTATGCCCTTTCCACCAAAGTGAACTATACAGGTATTTCTTATAACTCTCACTCCTCCTAGCCATAGGCTATATGGGATGCAACTCTGGCCCCCTGCCTACCCAGAGAGGCATCAGGAGTGTCAGTCCCGCCCCAAAGACAGTAGCTGAGACTAGCCAGAGGGGCCGTGGGGACTGGGGGAGGTCATCCCTGCAGAGCCTCAGTGGGTACTTGGTGAACTGACCTGAGTGTTCTGTTACTGGTCCCTGCCATCCCGGGCTGCCGCTGTGCACGGTAGGCCCTCAGCCCACATTGTCTGCTGTCTGTACCTTTGCAGGTGGAGCCTGTGGTTTGGAGGCTTATTCCAGGAGTCCCATCTCTGCAGGCTTTTCTAGGCAGCTCTCCTGTGGTGGCTCGGTGCCTGCTTTCTCAGGGTGAGCTGCTCTCTGAAAGTGCTGGCCCTGTGCTAGGTGTCTGTGTGAGCAAAGCCCTTCACCCAGGTGGGCTTCGAAAAGTCAGTTCCTGCCTACTCCTACTTGGCCTCCTCTGCTGAAGTGCCTCCCTAGAGCGTCATCCTCTGCTCTCTGTCCTCTGCGGCCAGGGCCTGCAGGTCCCCTGGAATCACCAATGCTGTTCCCTGTTGTCCCCAGGGCCCTGGCCCAGCAGGCCACTTGCGGCTCCCTCCTGCACACCCAGCAGTGTTCTACCTCTGGATCTGCCGGCCTTTCTGTTTAAGGGCACCCTTGAGCACAGGGGCATGTTCCACCGGGCTGTGAATGCCCAGGGTGAGTGCCTTGGATGTGACCCTCATCCAGCGAGGGACAGGAGCTGGTGGGTCCAGCACTCCTCCCCATGGAATGAATTGGATCTGGGCTGACACAGGTCCTCAGAGCCCCAGGGCAGCCTGCTGGAGACCTGTGTGCACACTCTCCTCCTGTGGCCACCACCCCATAAGGTGCTTCTGCCAGTCCTCCTTCTGAGCAGTCAGCAGTGAGGCTCAGAGGCCCTGGGTCTGCCGTCCCCTCCCAAGTGCACAGGGTTTTCCCCCGAGGCACCCGGAGGTAGAGCGGGCTGCTGAGCTGGAGCACTTCTGACCAAGTGGGAGGTAGGTGCAGAGCCCGTAGGTGAGTCTGTCAAAGGGACCCACCCCTTTGTTCCTCTTCCTCAGTCTCCCCCATGCTCTGAGCATCCTGGACACCCTAGCCCAGGTCTAACAGGCCTGCTGTTTTCTCTTCTTTGGGCGCTCCTTAAAATGATGTTAATAGATTATTTAATGGGGTGTTGGAATTGTCGCAGTTTCTCACCGTGGGGCGGGCCTTTGCTCTCACCACATTAGGGACAATTCAGGCCTCAGTGCAGGTTGGAAGGAGAAGAAAAGGTGCAGACCAGAGTCCCTTGACTGGGTTGGCTCTTGGTGGAAGGAGGGGACACCTCTGTCCAGTAGTCAAGGGAATGGCACCTGTCCTGGTACCCGCTGCTCATGTTCACTTAGTTATCTCATCTGAAGGACCAAGTAGGTAGGTGTGGAGTCCCTTTTACACGCCAAAGGTTATTCAAATGGAATGACCACTGTGATTCAGGGAGTGACAGCCCAGAGCAAGGCGGCAGGTGGGGCCACGCCCAGAATACTTCTACTCAGAGGCACCTGGGCGCAGGACAGGACAAGCTCACTCATTCCACAGATAGGTGACCCCCTGCTAGGCGCCGGGCACTGTGAGTCACGGTGGACAAAAGAGGCCCGATCCTTGCCCCGCGGAGGCAAGGACTCCACTTTGTGTGCTGGGGTCAGGCATGGGCCTGGGGCTGTTATTTTATATGGACTGTCAAATTGTGAACAAAAGCAATGTACAAGGGCAGCCCAGATTCAAGGACTGGGAAAATAAACTCCATCTTTTGATGGGAAAAGTTCCAAAGGTTGCAGCCACTTTTGCAATTTACTATAATCCCTCACTTTTCAGGTGAGAAACCAGGGCTCAGACAGGCTACACAGTGATATTCGTACCCGTGCCTGTGGGTTTAGCTTCACAATTTGTGCCTTTTCTAATGTCAACTGTCTTTTGTAGACACAGTAAGTTTCTTAAATTTATTTTTAAATTTCCCCAAGATGACATGTTAAGGTGGAAAATACAGAAAGCAAATGATGTTGCTGCAATGGCAGGTCCCAATATCCTCTTGGGGAAAAGATTCCCCCCATATCCTCTTGGGGAAAAAGTTCACCCCAATATCCTCTTAAGCCTTTTTCCTGCACTTGGTATGTGAATCCATGCCCCAGCCTACCTGCCATGTACAACATGCAGACACACACGCACACTCAAATACTTTTCAGATGGTGTCTTCTTTACCTTTTTTTTTTTTTTTTTTAACAAGTGAACAGTTTATTAAGAATTAAACAGGGCGGTGCCTGTGGCTCAGCGAGTAGGGTGCCGGTCCCATATACTGAGGGTGGCAGGTTCAAACCTGGCCCCGGCCAAACTGCATCAAAAAATAGCCCGGCATTGTGGTGGGCACCTGTGGTCTCAGCTACTCAGGAGGCTGAGGCAAGAGAATCGCCTAAGCCCAAGAGCTGGAGGTTGCTGTGAGCTGTGACTCCTCAGCACTCTACCGAGGGCGATAAAGTGAGACTCTGTCTCTACAAAAAAAGAAAAACACCAAAAACAAAAAAATAAATAAAAAATAAAAAAAAAAGAATTAAACAAAGGTAGGATGTGATACAGTACAAGCAAGACACTCAAGATAGGTATAATAGTACTACTCACACAAAAACTTAAACTTCACCTCAAAAAAAATCACAAGACAAAAGAGAAAGCAATTTCATTGTTACAAAATAAGATATTTCATGCAAA
>CAUYON010081007.1:0-10249 GCA_963573935.1 Arctocebus calabarensis
CTCTGTATAGTTTTTTGTTATGGAAGCTCTAGCTCTAGAAAACAAGTAAGGTTCTAGGTTTTTGGTTTTTTTTTTAATCTTTAATGTCATTGTTAGTATATAGAAATACAATTTATTTTTCTATTGAGTTTGTATCTTGCAACTTTGCTAAATTCATTTATTAGAACTTATGAATTTTTCTACATAGAAAGTAGAAAAGTAGAGTTGAAGTTTTCTACATAGACAGTTATATTCAAATAATGATGGTTTTCTTTATTTTGCAATAAGTATGCTTTATGCAATAAAAGCATTTTTTTTATTATTTTATGCATTATTCAAATAATGATGGTTTTCTTTATTTTGCAATAAGTATGTCAATAATCACTGGATTATTGTGCTGGCTAAGATTTCCAGTATAATACTGACGAGGAGTGATAAGAGTTGACATTCTTTTCCCTTATCTTAAAAGTATTTACTCTCTCATTTTTTAAAGTCTAATACCAGCTGAAATGTTTCACAGATAACCTTAATCAAGTTGAAAAAATTCCCACAATTTGCTGAGCATGGATGTTGAATTTTGCCAAATGTGCTTTCTGCAACTATTGTGATGGTTATATAATTTTTTTTGTTTTTTGAGACAGAGTCTCACTATGTCACCCTCAGTAGAGTGCTGTGGCATCACAGCTCACAGCAACGTCAGACTCTTGGGCTTAAGTGATTCTCTTGCCTCAGCCTCCCAAGTAGCTGGGACTACAGGTGCTCACCACAACACCTGGCTATTTTTTGTTACAGTTGTCATTGTTATTTGGCAGGCCCTAGCCAGGTTTGAACTTGCCAGCCTGAGTATATGTGGTCGGTGCCGTAACCACTGTGCTATAGGTACCGAGCTGTGATGGTTATATAATTGTTCGTCAGTCTACTGATATAGTGGATTATGTTGACTGATTTTTTGCATTCTTTCTATAAACTCCACTTTTTTAGAACATAAAGTCCACTTTCTCAATTTACTTACTGCTGGATTCAATTTACTAATGTTAGGGATTTATGTTCATGAAAGATATTGATCTATAGGGTTTGTTTGTTTGAAAGTAAGTGGCAGACATGAAAGGTGACCCCCAAATATGTGTGCTTTACCTTAGTCCAAGTCCTCTAAAAAAGAAGAGCCTAGGGAAAAAATTACAGCACTAGTGACATTTGGTAGATGTAAAAAGCAGATTTGGGCTTAGGCCTGTACCTACCACACTGAGGGGCCAAGCCTGGAGGATCACATGAGAGCAACCTGGACAACACAGCAAGATCCCATCTCAAAAAAAATTAAAATTAGCTGGGTGCATTTACATGCACCTATAGTCCTAACTACTCAGGACGATTGCTTGAGTTCAGGATTTCAAGATTACAATGAAGTATGATTGTTGCCACTGCTCCAGCCTGAGCCACAGAGCAAGACTGTCTCAAAAAGAAAGAAAAGAAGGATGTGAACCAAAATTAAGCTTGTACCTACACTGTAGAAAAAAAGGATATGAACCAATCCAATGCAATCAATGCAACACAATATAATGCTAGCCACTGCCGTAAAATAAGCCATTAAAGAAAAATACAGGGCGGCACCTGTGGCTCAGCGAGTAGGGCGCCGACCCCACATACCGAGGGCTGCGGGTTCAAACCCGGCCCCGGCCGAACTGCATCAAAAATTAGCCGGGCGCTGTGGCGGGCACCTGTAGTCCCAGCTACTTGGGAGGATGAGGCAAGAGAATCGCTTGAGCCCAAGAGCTGGAGGTTGCTGTGAGCTGTGACTCCACAGCACTCCACTGAGTGCGATAGAGTGAGACTCTGTCTCCACAAAAAAAAAAAAAAAGAAAAATACAGCAGGTTACTCCCAGTATTCATTCAGGGAGTATGAAACACCCAAAGGTTAGCAGGAAAAAAACTACACCTCAGGACAATCCATGGAGAAATAAGAAGAGGGGGAATGTGTTTTCTTTCTTTCTTTTTTTTGAGACAGAGCCTCAAGCTGTCACCCTGGATAGAGTACTGTGGCATCACAACTCACAGCAACCTCCAATTCCTGGGCTCAAGCCAGTCTCTTGCCTCCGCCTCCCAAGTAGCTGGGACTACAGGCGCCTGCCACAATACCCAGCCATTTTTTGGTTGCAGCCGTCATTGTTGTTTGGTGGCCTGGGCTGGATTCGAACCCACCAGCTCAGGTGTACGTGGCTGGCGCCTTAGCCCGTTGAGCCACAGGCTCTGAGCCATAAATAGATCTCTTGAACAGATTGACATCAAACACTGATGTTGCAGAAACAATGAAAAAAAACTTACAACAAAGAGAAGCCTGGGACCAGATGGCTTCACGTCAGGATTCTATCACACCCTCAAAATTAAGCTTGTACCTACACTGTAGAATCTATTCCAAAATACTGAGAAAAAAGGAATCTTTCCCAACATGTTCTATGAAGCAAACATCACCTTGATTCCAAAACCTAGAAAGGACTAAATCAAAATGGAGACTATAGACCAATTTTATTAATGAATATTGATGCAAAAATACTCACTAAAATCTTAGCTAATAGATTACAGCTACACATTAAAAACATTATACATCACAATCAGGTAGGCTTCATCCTAGGGATGCAAGACTGGTTTAGCATAAGCAAATCCATGAATGTAATTCACCATGACAAGAGACCATATGATCCTCTTAATCGATACGGAAAAATCATGTGACAAAATTCAACATTCTTTTCTAACAATAACAATTAAGAAAATACACATAGGTAGCACATTTCCTAAGCCAATTGAAACCATCTATGACAAACACACAGCTAATATCATACTGAATAGTATAAATCTGAAAGTTTTTCCACTTAGAACTGGAACCAGACAAGGATGTCCATTATTGCTACTATTTTTTTTTTAATTAAATCACAGCTGTGTACATTAGTGCAATCAAGGGGTACAATATGCTGGTTTCATATACAATCTGAAATGTTTTCATCAAACTGTTTAACATAGCCTTCATGGCTTTTGCTTCCCCGCCCCCCCCCCCCCCCCCGAGTGGCAAGACAGAATTTATTTACAGAAAACATTATAGCTGCTGGTAGAAAGAAAGAACTCAAATGGGGAGAGAAAAGCTCTCTCCGTTTCTCTCCTGGTCTTTCCCTGTCTCCCCCTTTAGGCTTTTAGTCTCAGGGTATATGTAGGTGTATGAGTTCCTTGGCCAGGAAACGAATGAACACAGTCCCTTCCGCCAGGGGCAAGGTGGATGAATGTATCAATGAACAAACACAGTCCCTTCCACCAGGGGCAAGGTGGATAAATGTATTGATGAACTAACACAGTCCCTTCCACCACGGCAAAGTGAATGAATGTATCACAGTCCATTCATGGAATTGAGGCCTTGGAAATGCACATGAAATTGACCTAGGCATAGGAAATGGGGGGGTTCCACATTTAGTCCTGAGTGTAAAGTGAAGGAGAAAGGAAAGGTTTTTAAAGGTTATACTTAGATCAACTTACATCAGTAGGGAATCGATAGAACTATTTTTCATGCTAAAAGTGAATAGTTGATCACCTACTTTAAAAATATTGCTATATAGTGTATGATTCGTATAGCCAGAGCTCTGTTTTATCATCGGGTAAAAATGTTATTCTAGTATGAGCTTGTTTTTTGTACTAGGTAAGCATATTTCTTTACCTAGAGATAGAAAGATAGATAAAAGTCTAGATTTAGGCTATAAAATATTCTAGCAAAATGAATTCAACCTGAACTCAATCAACGCTCTAGATCTAACTTCCAGTAAATATAATGGCAACAGGAACAATGTATGATATCAGTGTATGATACCAAGTCCAGAGTATAGAAAATTCAACAAGTAAATGAAATTGTTATAAAAGGAGTAAAAGGGCTCGGCGCCTGTGGCTCAACGAGCTAAGGCACCAGCCACGTACACATGAGCTGGTGGGTTCGAATCCAGCCCAGTTCCACCAAACAACAATGATGGCTGCAACCAAGAAACGGCCGGGCATTGTGGCAGGCGCCTGTAGTCCCAGCTACTTGGGAGGCAGAGGCAGGAGACTCGCTTGAGCTCAGGAATTGGAGGTTGCTGTGAGCTGCGATGCCACAGCACTCTATCCAGGGTGACAGCTTGAGGCTCTGTCTCAAAAAAAAGTCTGTTTGGGGTTAAAGAAATTTAAGAGATACATCAACCAATGCAATATGAAGACCTTGCTTAAGATGTAGTTCAAACACTGGAAGACAGTCTAGATATCAGAGGATACTAAGAAATTAAAATGTGTGTCAGATGTGAAAATATATACATATTTTTTAATGTCTTTATTCATTGTGGATACATACAGAAGCATTTATGGGTGAAATACTACATTTGCTATAATACACAAATAAAATGGAAAAGTATACGTTAAAAAGGTTTTTAGACTTGGCGTCCATAGCACAGCGGTTACAGCGCCGGCCACATGCACCAAGCCTGGCGGGTTTGAGCCTGGCCCGGGCCAACTAAACAACAATGACAACTGCAACAGAAAAATATCTGGGCATTGTGGCGGGTCCCCGTAGGCCCAGCTACTCGGAAGGCTGAGGCAAGAGAATTGCTTACGCCCAAGAGTTTGAGGTTGCTGTAAGCTATAACGACACAGCACTCATTGAGGGTGACATAGTGAGACTCTGTCTCAAAAAAAAGGGGGGGGATTATTAAATCATAACTATGCATTAACGCATGTATGGGGTACAATGTGCTGATTTTATATATAATTTGGAATGCATACATCAAACTGGTTAACATAGCCTTCACCTTATTTACTTAATTATTGTGTTAAGACATTTATACTCTATACTTAATAGATTTGACATGTACCCTAGGAATATGTACCATAGGTGTGGTCCCACCGATTACCCTCCCTGCACCCAACCTCCCTTCTCCCCTCTTCTTCCCCTCCTCTCCCCTCCTTCATCCTGGCCTGTACTTGTGTTTTATCTTCATATGAATGTATGGGTGATTATATATTGGCTTCATAATTGTACTGAGTACACTCGATACTTTTTTCTTCCATTCTTGAGATATTTCTGTACTGCTAGTGGGAATGCAATACGTTCCTTTTGGAAAGAAGTTTGGAGAACTCTTAGGAATCTAAAAGTAGACCTGCTGTTTGATCCTGCAATTCCTCTATTAGGTATTTATCCAAAAGAGCAAAAATCACTTTACAACAAAGATTTCTGCACCCCCCAAAAAAAGGTTTTTAAAGACCGGGCGCAGTGGCTCTTGCCTGTAATCCCAGCACTTGGGAGGTCGAGGTGGGTAGATTGCTGAGCTCATAGCTTTGAGACCAGCCTGAGCCAGAGCAAGATCTCATCTCAAAAAATAGCCAGGCATTGTTGTGGGCACCTGTAGTCCCAGCTACTTGGGAGGCTGAGGCAAGAGAATTGCTTAAGCCCAAGACTTTGAAGTTGCCGTGAGCTATGATGCTATAATACTTTACAGTGGGTGACAAAGTGAGACTACCTCAAAAAAAAAGTTTTAAAAAATTAATAATTTCTAAAATAAATGATGGGCTCAGCGCCTGTGGCTCAACAGGCTAAGGCGGCAGCCACGTAGGTTCGAATCCAGCCTGGACCCACCAAACAACAATGATGACTGCAACCCAAAAATGGCTGGCTGTTGTAGTCCCAGCTACTTGGGAGGCAGAGGCAGGAGACTCAGTTGAGCCCAGGAATTGGAGGTTGCTGTGAGCTGTGATGCCACAGCACTCTCGATAGGGTGACAGCTTGAGGCTCTGTCTCAAAAAAATAAAAAAATAAAATAAAATAAATGAAGGAAACAGGTCTATGCTACATTATTCCCTCCATTTTAGAATATATTTGAAAGGTTTTTGTTTGTTTGTTTTTGAGACAGTCTCATTTTGTCACCCTCTGTAGAATGCCGTGGCTTCATAGCTTACAGCAACCTCAAACTCTTGGACTCACGTGATTTTATTATCTCAGCCTCCCTAGTAGCTGGGACTACAGGTACCCACCAGAACACCTGGCTATTTTTAGAGACGTGGGACTTGCTCTTGCTCAGGCCGGTCTCCGAACCTGTGAGCTCAGGCAATCCAGCCACCTAGGCCTCCCAAGCTAGATCACATGAGCCACCGTGCCCAACTGAAAGTTTCACCATAAGCTTTATTAAAGATATCAATAATTGGGAAGAGACACACCAGCATATTTACAACAATTATCTCTCTGGTGAGATTGGGAATTATCTGATTGGTGCCTGGATAGATAGTTCTTCAATAAAATTACTTCCAAGAGGACAGGCGCTGTGGCTCATGCCTATAATCCTAGCACTTTGGGAGGCCAAGGTGGGAGGATTGCTTGAGCTCAGGAATTTGAGACCAGCCTAGGCAAGAGTGAGACCCCCTCAACTCAACTAAAAATAGAAAAATTAGCCAGGCATGGTAGCAGGTGCCTGTAGTCCCAGGTACTGGGGATGCTGAGGCAGGAGGATTGCTTGAACCCAGGAGGCTGGGGTTGCTATGAGTTAGATTGGGGCTATGTGTTCTAGCCTGGGGCAACAGAGTGAGACACTGTCAAAAACAAGAAAAGGGGGAAAGGGAAGGGAAGGGGAGGGGAGGGGAGGGGGAAATACTTGTAGGAAAAAAATGAAGTTAAATAAAATTTTTTTTGAGTCTCCTTTTCTGACCCACAGTAATCAATCTCTTCGTGCCACAGTTGCTTCCTCACGGGCTCCTGCCCCACTGATGTTTTCTCTTACTAATCTCTTTTGTCCTTCTAACCCTTATGTCCTCCTTATAGACCTCACTTGTTCTCACTTTCCTCTCAGTCCAGATAATATTTAGACAGTCATGCATCATATCAGCAACTTTCTTGCAACATTGTTCTTCCAGTTCCTCCATCTGGCAAAATCCCAATGCCTGGATCAACCCAGCTAGCTGCCATCTCTTCACCAAAACTGCTGAACGAGCACTTCCCAGATTTATGGTCTCTAACCTCAAATGGGCTCAGAAAATATACTAGGAAATGCTCCCTTGTGTCTCCTTCCCATTTTTTATAGTGACTTTGACATGCAGGCTCATCTGCGGAGAGCAAGCCAAGAGAGAAAATTGTTCCAGTTACTGCCTTTAACCTATAATTCTAAACTGCAAAGTTTTAGTCCATCTTGTTCTGCTATAACAAAATACTTGAGACTGGGTGATTTATAAAGAACAGAAATTTATTTTCTTACAGTCGTGAAGGCTAGGAAGTTCAAGATCAAGGCGCTGGCAGGTTTGGTTGTCTGGTGCGAGCTGCTGTCTGCTTCTAAGATGGTGACACATTACTGCACCCTTCAGAGGGAAGAAATGCCATAGGCTTGCATGGCTGAAGGCAGCAGCAGGTCCAGAGCTTCATGAAGCCTCTTTTACCAGGGGCCTTAATCCTATTCATGAGGGAGGAGCCTCATGGCCTAATCACCTCTTACAGGCCCCAGCTCCTAATCTGCTCACATTGGCAACACCTGCAGTTTGGAAGTGCCACATTCAAACCACAGCCCTGTGTTTACAGCTCCTTTTTTCCCCTTCTCTCCTGTTAAAACCAACTCCTCCATCTGCAGTTCGGCTCTTTTATTTCCAGCATACATCTCTGCTTTTGAACACACTCCTCTGTCATCTTGAAACAAAATAAAACAAAAGCAAACCACATCTTTGTCCTGCAAGTGTGATATGTGTCCCCCCACCCCACATTACTAAAATCTGAACGTAGGCCCTACTGTTCCACTGCATATTCCCAAAGTTGTTTGGCCTTGGGTGTGGGATGAGATAACGGTGTCTAGCCCAACTCAGTTGTTTGGGCTTCCTTCCCCATGGGAAGACGTCACGTGTTCCTAGATAGCCATAACTTGATAGTGACGTCACCCTTGTGTAACTACTGCTTGGAACCTTGCCAGTATTGTTCCCCCAGGTGTAAAGGTGTACAGGACCTTCCACATGTGTGGATTTGCCATGCTTGCTCCTCCAGCTGCCAGGAGTCGAATAAAGACATGTTACACCTGTCTTCCAGTGCCTGAGTTAATCTCTGCTCTGTCTGAATTAGAACACTTGCATTACGCACCATGACCTACCCAAATTAAATCCAAGGACATCTTTCGATCCTATTTGACTGGCTGCAGCCTTTGACGTGATTACCCACTCCACCGTTGCTGGAATGCTCTCCTTTGTTTTCTGTTCTATTAGGTTTCTAACTTATGGCTGAAGCATGTTACAAACCTCACATCTAGAGCACAATTTATGTGCAGCTAATAGAGATTCAGCGCTTCCTGTCACTAAGGCAAATTGTTTTTTGTTGTTGTTTGTTTGTTTTTTCAGCAGCAGAGTGTTTTTGGAATAAGACTAAGGCAAATTGTTATCATTTACTAGTTTACATTTTTCTTAGGCTCGGAATCCCTGGGTATCTAGGAGATAACTCTGTGTGTGCACTTGTGTGTGTGTTGTAAAGGAAAGTGAACATTTCAGGTCTACTCCCCACTTCTTATGCAAAAACAAAGATCAAGCCTGGAGGTTGAGTCACGAAACACTCCCTTCCAAATGAATAGAATAATTCCAATGCTACTAACATTGTGCTTTTGCAGCTCTTCCTGTAACACTGAGGACTCATAAGAAAGAAGCAGCACAAGCGCTCCAAGGTACCACAGTTCACACCATGGGTTTTGTAAAAGTTCCTTGCTAATTCCTGTAGGCATTTGTGCTTTTAACCTCCGCTTAGGAACTGCGAGAAGCAACATGGTTGTACGGAAGGGGCATGCACTCTGCCAACAGCCTGGAATTGATTCAGTTCCCAGCTCATCCACTGGGGAGTGGATGACACTTAATTGACATCATATATACAAAGTACATGGCACTAAAAAATACTCAAAGAAATTTTGTTTCATTCTCTACCTGACAGAAAATGAGTGGTGAAGGAGCTCAGGAAATTTCAGCACAAAAGTTGACTCCTTCGTATAGAGAGCATTTTGAATTAAAGACCCTTTGAGATAAACAGGTGTTGGAAGGGGCTTTCCCTCAGTCTGTGAAAACCAGGCCCATCGAAAAGATAGCTTTTCTTTTCCCTCCCAATTGTATCAATATATTGTAGGAAAAGAAATAGAGAATCCAACCTGATGTGGCCCAATCCATTGTAAAGACAATACTTGTGTCTCGAGTTAATTTAATTTCCAAAGAGAATCATTTGTAAGTCAATCTGCTTTCCCCTATCCATTAATTCTCCCAATTATCTACTCATCCTCCCAATAGAGGCAACCATTTATTGCCTCTAAAGAGAATTCCTATATTCCTCATCTCCTCCTCCCCTCTAAAATGAGGGTATATAAAATTCTGGACCCCCTTGGGATATTGGACAATCACTCTGTGATTCTCTCCCTGTACAAGGTAAACCTCTTTCTTGTATTAATTTTGCTTTCTGAACTCCAGTGGCACTTCGTTTTTATTCTTATAGGATAAAGAATATTTTATTCTGCTCTTGTGAATAACTCTTGAAAAAAATCTCATGCCACTTTATTGAAATCATGTAGCCAGGAAACCAGTTTATTACTTTTTATAATTAGTGTTTTATTAATAACAATACTGTCTCTATTAGTTGTCCATGATTCTTGGCCTCATAATATAGAAAACTTATCTAAGAGTGACTCAAACAAATGACGATTTTTGCTTTTCATGTAAGAAGTTTACAGACAGAGATTAGTAGCATTGGTTCAGGCCAATATTCTGAGATGCTCTTTGAATGAATTTCAAGGTTTAAAAACAACTGTCAGAGCTCAGACATCATATCCCCTTTCAAGAGGGAAAAGGAGAGGAAGAGGTGGCCCTTCTCATCACAAAAGAAGTCTTTCTCAGTATGCAAGTGTTGCAGGAAGACGAGGTCCAATGGAGAGAAAGAGCACCCAAACACCATGTTTATAAAAGGAAGGGCTTTATTTACTGGCTGGGAGCTTACAACACAGAAGAATTCCAAATGGCCATGCTCCCCAACTGGCTTGGTCTTTCCCTTTTTATTGACAGTCAAAAAGTTCCCATCCATAGGTACCCTTCTCGTTGGCCAGTTTGAATCAAGCGGGAGATGCTATTCCAGCCCCTACAGAACTACAGGATTTCTCAGAAGTGGAAATTTCCAAGTTCCAGGAAACTAAGTTTACAAATTCCCAAGAGCTGAGTCACCATGGAGAAGACCCTGCATGTGTATCCTTGTGGTCTCCTTGAGAAGACCTGTTCTAGACCTCACCCTTCT
>CAUYON010081010.1:0-32240 GCA_963573935.1 Arctocebus calabarensis
AGATGAAGTAGAATGATTTTGAAGTATCTCTTCTTTTTCCATTGTCTATAAGATTTGGCATGATCTGTTTTTTGAAATTATCTTTTACTTTTATTTATAAATATTAGTTGTCTATTTTTTGAGACTTTGGGAAAAAAATAACAAGTTAACTGATGACTCCATACTGGGTCTCAGAGTCAAAGCATTCTATAATAAACATTTCAGATTGTATATGAAACCAGCACATTGTGCCCCTTGATTGCACTAGTGTACGCAGCTATGATTTAATAAAAAAAGACATACTATTATTTGACAATGTGATTATTACTTTCTTTGCATTATTATTAATGTTGCTTAATATTTTGAGGCAGCAGTAATCATCTGATTATTTTCTGAATGTGTTTATCTTAGTTCATTCTTTATGAAGATTTTGTTTAACAATCTTAAACATTGTTATTGTTATTACATTTTAAGCCTTTTTAATTCTGTGAAGGCAAAAAGTGGAAACCTAATAAACGCATGTATATGTAAAATTAAAAAAATCAATTCTCAATGAATAAAAGATTTAAATTCAACATATGAAACTACAAAAATACTAGAAGAGAATGCTGGGAAAACACTTAATGACATTGGCCTGGGAATATATTTTATGAGGAATCCCCCTCCCCACTGGCATTTGCAGCAACAGAAATAAATAACTGGGATTTGATTAAGCTAAAAAGCTTCTGATTAAGCTAAAAAGCTAATGACACTACAACCAAAGCAAACAGACAACCTTCAGAATGGGAGAAGATTTTTGCATGTTATGACTTCAACAAAGGTCTAATAACTAGAATCCACAGAGAACTCAAATTAATTAAATGGATCCTTTTATTTCCATCCTTTAGCAACCACACTCATTTTCCCCAATTCTACACAGAAAATCCAAATAACCTAGCTCAACTTATTTTTCTGTTACCACGATTTAACAAAAAACATTGACTACTATGAAGTATTAAGGAAATATACATATTTCCTCTCTAGCAGGTGTTTCTCCATCTTATTTGAACTTGTACTATCTGACATTAAGCCTAATCATATTTATCAAACTCTAAAGAAATAATTTTTATAAATCTTTCTTCTCTAGGGTTGAAACACCTTGGAAGCAATATAGACCTATCACCCTAGCCATTGGCCTCTAGTAGACAAAGGCAAGACATCTCTTAGTGCTCTATCAGACTATCTCCGAAGGGTATGTACATAAATTATTTGTAGTCAGGGCTGCTCTAATTGTAAATAGTGTGTAAAATCACTAGGTTAAGATGTTAGATGATGAGTTCTAAAGATATCCTCTACTTCCCTCACAGAAAAGGAACCTCTCCACTGTTCCTAGCACAATTCCTAGAATCTCAACTATCTGTCTATTGGTTTCAGTAACTGAAGGGCACAGATCAAATGTAAATATATACTTTGGGAAGGGAAATGAATCAACCTTCAAGTAAATATGATAGTACATAGCTAAGTTTAGTAGGTGGAAGAGGTTGGAATAGACAAGAAATTTGGGAGTTTGAAAGGCTACCCAGAGTGATCAAGATAACTAGAGAACAGAATGAGGGTAGTGAGTGCATGGGGAAGGGAATGGGAGAGATCAAGGAAGGAAGGGAGTTGAACACAAACTTTGATCACATATCTCTAATTCTTTCCCGGTAGAAATTTCACAGCTGATAGGAACCATTATTGTAAATACATGAATCTTAGGCACTGAGTAAAAGACATATCCTGGCCTTCAGGAACTCAAGTATCAGTAGACTAGGTCATAAATAAAACATTTAAATTCCTATTCAGTGTGGACTTAAACCACTTGAATCTCTTTATTTGCTTTCCTTTCTACTCCATATCTCCTGCATATCATCTACCAGCTACATTATCCAAATAGGATTCCTGGAGCTATAGCATGTAGCCTGTGGTTGGCACTTTATACTTAGGAATAGTAAAAATCACTATGTGATCAAAATATTCCCCTTTTAAAATATCATTTGCATCATCCTGAACTACAATCCATTTTGTTTCTTTGTCTCAGGATGGCTGTCTGCTTTGCTATTGGTTGAATCCCTTGTCATTTCTCTCCAGCTTTGAGTATTGCTTTATAGAACTCTCAGTTCTCATTTCCTCCCTCCAAGGACATATCCTGAATTTGTATATGTAATAAACACTGCACTGTGCTGGATTGGAGAAACAGAATCTTGAGGCATCTTTATAGATCCACTGTAATCAATTAGCATGACTTATTTATTTTCCATATATTTCCATTCTCTATGATGTCTTTCATCCAAGAATGTCAGAGAGTTTTTCAAAATATAAACTAACCCTCACATCACCCCTAGAGGTAAGAAAAGACAAGGGATGGAAAGGAAATCCATCCATACAGTATTCAAAAGAAAAAAAAATCTCCCCTGTCTAATACATTAAAGAAAGACTAATTTTGGCACTATTAAGCTAAAGAAACAGCCTTGAATATGCTACCTGGGAGTATTGTCTTCCCCAACCAGAACCAGGAAGGAATATCAGCACTCAGAAGTTATAAATAAATTGTTTTGTATTTATCTCTCACAGAAAATCTCTGGAGACAAGGACTGGAGCGGAATGCTTCTCTGAGATGATAAGGTTTTAAATGTTCAGATGTGATTGTCAGTGGCAACTTTTCCCTAGATAAGGGAAGATAGAGAGGATTAACTTGAAAAAAATAGGGTTATGGCAATGGAGCAATTTTTCCAATCAACAAATCTCTGCAGTAAGATATGTGAAGATTTTGTCAGGAGTATGGATACCTGTGTGGATCATTGCAGATCATCAAAGACTTAAGGGGACAGCTTTAAGACAAATGAAGAAGAAATCAAATGTTTCTATTTATAATAATGGCTAAGCCAGCTCTCCTATCCCATCAAAGACTCAGGCTAAGGGAAGGAGAAGAAGACAGGGATTCATAAGCCTAGACTACCTTTTTTCCAAATATGCTCAAGCTTCCCCTTTTCATCCCATTACCTCTGGGAAAGAGAGGAGAGAGAAAGAAAGAGAACTTCCAGGTCTACACTACAGATGTTAAAATTACAAGTAATGTAATACCACATTTATGTTATACAGTGAAGGATAATAATGGTAATACTTAATACCTATTGAGTGAGTACAATATCTCAAGCACTGTGAAAAAAATTACATGCATAATCTCACTTAATTCTCACAATAACTCCACAAGGTGGCACTATCAATATTTTTGGACAACAGATGGATAAATGAAGATTCAGAAAGGTTAAATAAATTGCTAATATTTCAAGGCTACTGAGATACCGAGCCAAAAATGTTAATAGAGGCCTGTCTGCCTCCAAAGCCCTTATTGTCAATCTCTGCTATGCTGTCACTCTGTCTGAGGGACTAAAAAGGGCACTGGTGGCACTGGTGGCTCTATGTAACCGTAAATAGATTCCAATCTGATTGCAAATCTGGAAGTAGTTGACACTGGAGTTGTATAGGAAGCTCTGAGGGTAAGATGAAAATAAAAAAAATTGCTTTATATAACTCTCAGCCTTGGCACATTGACCTAAGATTAACTAAATTAGTCTTTTCTCAGCCTCCCTGGACAATTTTGCCAAACGGATAATTCTCTCTTTGGAGCTTCATAAACAAATGCATAGACATGCCCTCAATCTATAAAACAGTGTTAAAAAGTGGAGAACTAATTGCTGTGTCTTCCCAATTCTCATCAGTATCTACTCTCTGTTTCGGGGTCTATAAACAAAAAAAAATACAGTGCTCTTCTTCTGCTTCTGGTCCTGCACTACCATGTCCCAACTATTTACTCTTTCCGACAGCAATACTTTTTCTGAATTCTTCCTAACTTCCTCTTTCTATTAGCACTCATCTGCATTTTATCCATTTCCCATGGGTCCAGAAATCAAATAGATAATCCAATTATATAATGAAGATTTGATAATGATTTAAAGACATACTGTTTTCAGATCCAATTAGAATTTGAACCTTACTAACTAATCAACTCTAAGATTACAAGTCACAGGCATAACTAGTGCTGTAAATACTCTAGGCAACAACCATTGTGAGTAAATCATTTCAATTGCGTTATCTAAGACATTAGAAGCTCTGATTATATGTAAATCCAGTCTAGTGTTTATATGGCAAGCAGAGAAGTTAGTTTATTATAACAAGTCTCTCATCAGTTCTGATTGGAGCATGGCTCATCTTAAGGAAATATTGATTAGCAATTTACCCTCAACACAAAATAGAAAGGAGGCCTCTGAGTTGGAGAAAGTACAACTCTAATAGTTCTATTGACATCACAATGTGTCTTAACAGATTTCTATTATTGGAAAAACTAGTTTGAATAGGGTAGCATTGCTCTTGGTAGCAAAATGGTAATATATAATGATTGAAAATATATGAAGGTTAAATATGAAACAGAGATTTGAGGCATAAAACAATATTTTACATGAATTATATCTCATGTATGCTGGTAAGGCAACCCATTCCATTCTACTGTTATTTTTGAAAAAAAAAATTGTAGACAAACATACTTAATAGCTCTTGTTTGTTCTGCACTGAATAAAAGTCAGCAATTAAAAATGTATTTACCTATGATTCAATAAACGAAATGTATTTACCTTTATATCTACCAAGAATCTCACCAATTTAGGCATAATAAGTGGAAACAAAAATAATTTTGCTGGAATATTTAGGGGTCACAATAAAATAAATTGTATAAATGAAGAATGTTTTCTAACTTCCATTCTTAGCTATTTTGGATTTTTTTCTGCCATCTGTTTACCCAACTCATTACAAATTATACTGTGTCATGTTTAATCCCCTGCTTAGAACCTTTCAGTGCTTTCCCACGGCCCTAAGATTAAATCCAAACTCCTTAGTATGAATACATGCCCTTGCATGATCTTGTCACTGTGTATCTCTCCTCCTTATCTCTCAACACAACCCACTTGCCACCTAGCTGTCCAGCTCTAGTGGACTTCTTTTAGCCCTAAAATTTGTTATGATCTTTCTTATTCTGGTCTTTCAGATGCACCAACTTCTCTCTTGGAAGTACTCCAATTTAAGCCACATTATCTCTTCCCTGGATTTGTTCAGTGGCCTCCCATTTGAATTACTCCTATTTTTTTTCCCCATTGCAATTTATTCTCTAGTCAACAGTTGTAGTTATACCAATTATAAGTGGTTTTACTGTTACCTTTTTAAAAGCATTCTCCAGAAAACACAAATTTGATTATGTCACACTCCTGATTAAGTTTATTTAGGAGCACACCATTTCTTTCAGGATAAAAATTCGAACTCCTTAGCACCAAATATAATCATCCATGACAAAAGACCTACCCACCTTTCAAGCCATATACTTCCTCATCTCTTCATCTGCCATCCATGTTTGAATATCATACAAGTGTCATCTTCATATTCTCCCAAATGCTTCAGTTTCTCCCCCAAAGAAATCTTATTAATAGTAAAACTTAATGATCACCACTAAGACATGACAACAGAAGCTCCAGAAAGACTCTCTAATCCAAAATGTCTTATTTGTTAGATATGCCCACACCTATATCCATTATGTAAGTACCTGAATATCCATCACTAGAGATGCATTGGTCTGGTTTTTAATACATATGTATATGATATGGTAAATTTATCTATTATTATTGTGCCTTAATATACCTTCATTATCTCACTGCTAACCTCTGTGAAAACTAGTTTTAAATCATGAGTTGAGAAAGTGGGGGTCTTTACAATATTAATAAATTAATCCCATATATGTATATAGAACATCATACTATGAATCAATTTTCTATCTCCTTTTTTATTCTTTCTCAATATGAGGGTACAAATGATTAGGTTACATTGTTTGGGTTAAGTAAAGTCCAAGTTGTAGTTGACTCCTTCATCCAGGGGGTGTGCTGGACAGACTTACATTGTGCCCATTAGGTAAGAATTTACCAATCCCTCTCCTTGGTCCCTTCTTCCCTTTTCCTCCACTCACTTCCCCCACTTGAACTTCATTTTTCTTCTCGCTCATGTGGGGATATAGTTGTTTATATACTGGTTTCATATTAGTATTGCATAGATCGGATACTTGCTTTTCCATTCCTATTATATATACTTTATAAGGGAGAATGAATTTTCTTCAAGTCCTTCCAGGTAAATACAAAAGATGCAAAGTCTCCATCATTTTTTATAGCTGAATACTATTCTGTGGTATAATATACCACAGTTTATTAATCCATTTATGAGTTGACTGGCCCTTGGGTTTTTTTCCATGTCTTGGTGATTGTGAATTGAGTTGCAGTTAATATGATAGCGCAAAAGTCCTTATGGTAAAAGGATATTTTTTCTTCTAAGTAGACACCTAGTAATGGGATTATGGGATCAAATGATCAAATGAAAGATTTACTTTTAGCTCATTAATAATTCTCAATATTTCTTTCCATACACGCTGTGTTAGTCTGCAATCCCTCCATTAGAGTCAAAGTGTTAGTGTCAAAGTGTTCCCTTCTCCACACATCCATGCCAGCATCTGCAGCCTTGGGATTCGTGATATGAGCTAGTCTCATTGGGGTTAGGTGACATCACAGGAATGATTTTGGTTTGCATTTCTCTTATGATTAGGAACGATGATTTTTTTTTTATGTGTTTGTTGGCCATCTTCTTTGGAGAAGTTCTGTTCAAGTCTCTTGTCCACTTATAAATGGGATTATTTGCTCTTTCCTTGTTCATTAATTTGAGTTCTCTGCAGATTATAGCTATCAGCCCAATGTCAGATTCAAAGAATGCAAATATCTTCTCCAATTCCAAAGCCTGATTATTTGTTTTAGTTGTGGTACCCTTAGCTGTGCAGAAGCTTTTTAGTTTTATCAAGTCCCATTTATTTATTTTTAGTGTCACTGAAACTTCCAAGGGAGTTTTCTTCATAAATTCTTTTCCCAGGCCCATTTTGTCAATAATTTTTCCTATACCACCTACAGATTAACCCAGCCACATGTCGCCCTCTGCTCCTTGATAAACCAAACAAAAGTATACACTGGGAAAAAGAATCCCTTTTTAGGGTGGCTCCTGTGGCTCAAAGGAATAGTGTGCCAGCCCCATATACTGGAGATGGTGGGTTCAAACCAAACCCCAGCCCAAAACTGCAACTACAACAAAGAAAGAATACCTTTTTAATGATGGTTCTGGGAAAATTGGTTAGTCACATGTAAAAGATCAAAACTGGAACCGCACCTCTCACCACTGAAAAAAAATTGACTGTCATTGAATAAAATACTTAAATTGAAGATACAGAAGATAAAAAGTCTTAGAAGAAAGTGTCAGAAAAATTATTGACAAAATGCACCTGGGAAAAGAATTTATGAGGAAAACTCCCTTGGCATTGGTAATTTGATGACCATTGCATTAAATCTGCAGACCTATTGAATAGTATGGACATTTTAAGAATGTTTAATTTTCCCAGCCATGACTATGGTATGTTCTTCCATTTGTTAACATCTTCTGCCATTCTTTCCTCATGGTTTTATCATTCTCTCTATAAAGATCCTTCACATTCTTCATTAGGTATGTTTCCCGGTATTTCATTTTCTTTGAAGCTTTTATGAGGGGTATTATGTCTTTTATTTTATTCTCAGCTTGAAAGTTTTTGCAATATATGAAGGCTACTGATTTGTGGACACTGATATTTTATTTCAAGACTTAACTGAATTCTTTGATCTCTTCCAGGAGGCTTATGGTAGAGTCCCTGGGGTTATCTAAGTTAAAATCATATCATCAGCAAAGAGTGATAGTTGGACATCCTCTGGCCCCATTTGAATACCCTGATATTCTTTTATTGCCTAATTACATTGGCTAGAATTTCAAGTACTATGATGAGTAGCGGTGGTGATAGTGGAAATCTTTGTATGGTTCCAGTCACAAATGGAAATACTTTCAATTTTACTCCATTCAGTACAATATTGGTTTTTGGTTTGTTATAGGTGGTCTCTATCAGTTTAATAAATGTCCCATGTATGCCTATTTGATTAAGTGTTCATATCAAAAAGGGAGGGTGAGGTTTGTTGAGTGCTTTCTCTCCATGTATTCAGAGGATCGTATGGTCTTTGTTTTTTATTTTATTTATATGATGAAATCTATTTGTGGATTGACATGCATTGAACCAAACCTGCATCCCTGGGAAAAAGCCCACATGATCATGATGTATAATTTTTCAAAAGTGTAGCTGCATACTGTTTCTTAGGATTTTATTGAATTGTTTTGTGTCAATATTAATTAATGATGTTAACCTATAGTTTTACTTTTCTGTTGTGTCCTTTCTGGATTTTGGTATCAGAGTGATGATTGCTTCATAGAACATGTTGGGGAGGGGTCCTTCTTTTTCTATGTTTTGAAATGTGCTCTGTAAAACAGGTACAAGCTCTTCTTTGATGGTTTGGTAGAATTCTGGTGTGAAATCATTTGATCCAGGACTGGTCTTAGCTGGAAGCTTTTTTGTTGTTGCAATTACAATGTTTGATATTGGTCTGTTCAAAATTTCCATTTTTAAAATTAAATAATAGCTGTGTACATCAATGTAATCATGGGGTAAAATGTGCTGGTTTTATATACCATTTGAAATATTTTTGTCAAACTTGTTAACATAGGCTTCATGGCATTTTCTTAGTTATTGTTTTAAGACATTCATATTCTACATTTAGTAAATTTTGCATGTACCCTTGTAAGATGCACCGTATATGTGGGTCCCACCAATTACCCTCCATCCACCCATCCTCCCCCTCTCCCCTCCCTTCCCTCTCCCCTTTCCCGATATTCTTGGGCTATAATTGGGTTATAGTTTTCATATGAAAGCTATAACTTGGTTTCATAGTAGGGTTGAGTACATTGGATACTTTTTCTTCCATTCTTGAGATACTTTGCTAAGAATATGTCCCAGCTCCATCCATGTAAACATGGAAGAGTTAAAGTCTTCATCTTTCTTTAAGGCTGTGTAATATTCCATGGTGTACATGTACTACAATTTATTAATCCATTCATGGGTCAATGGGCACTTGGACTTCCTCCATGACTTATCAATTATGAATTGAGCTACAATAAACATTCTGGTAACAACAAATATCTTTGTTATAACGTGATTTTTGGTCCTCTGGATATATACCTAGCAGAGAAATTGTAGGATTGAATGGCAAATTTCCAGTTTTGATTTGCATTTCCCTGATGATTAAAGATGATGAGCATCTTTTCATGTGTCTGTAGGCCATATACCTGTCTTCTTCAGAGAAGCTTCTGTCAAGTCTCTTGCCCACAATGAAATGCGATCACTTGTTCTTTTCTTATTAATAAGTTTGTGTTGTCTGTGGATTCTTGTTATTAAAACTTTATCGGAAACATAATCTGCAAATATCTTCTTTCATTCTGTGGGTTGTCTGCTTGCATTACTTACTGTGTTCTTGGCTGTGCAAAACCTTTTAATCTGATCAGATGCTCATTATCTTTAATCATCAGAGAAATGCAAATCAAAAATCACTTTGAAATATCATCTAACTCCAGTAAGAGTAGGCCATATAACAAAATTCCCAAACTACAAATGCTGGTGTGGATGTGAGAAAAGGCAACACTTCTGCACTGCCGGTGGGAATGCAAGCTAATACATTCCTTTTCGAAAGAAGTTTGGAGAACACTTAGGGAACTAAAAGTAACCTGCCATTTAATCCTTCAATTCCTCTACTAGGTATCCAGAAGCCCCAAAATCATTTTGCAACAAAGATATTTGTACAATAATGTTTATTGTAGCCCAATTCATAATTGCTATGTTATGGAAGTAGCCCAAGTGCCCATTGACCCATGAATGAATTAACAAATTTTGGTATATGTATACCATGTAATATTATGCAGCCTTTAAAAAGCTAGAGACTTTACCTCTTTTATGTTTACATGGATGGAGCTGGAACTATTCTTCATAGTGAAGTACCTCAAGAATGGAAGAAAAAGTATCCAATGTACTCAGTACTATTATGAAACCAACATATAATCACCCACGCTTTCATAGGTAATACAAAACACAACTATAGTCCAGGATGAAGGAGGGAAGAGAAGGGGAAGAAAAAGGGAGAGGGTGGGTAGAGGGAGGGTAATTGGTGGGACCTCACCTATGGTGCATATTGCAAGAGTACATGTCAAATCTATTAAGTCCACTGTCACCCTTATGTTTTACCCTTTGTTGGTAAGAAGTTGCTTATGTGTGACTGCTTGCAGCATTTTCTATTTCATTTCAACTTTGGCCAAGTTAATGGCGATGTGTCTAGGAAAAGCTTTATTTAAGCTAAGCTAGATCAGATTCTGAGGCTATTAGAATTTGAATTTATTTGTCTTTCACAATGTTTGGAAAATTCTCCACCAGGGTATTCTGAAGTAGAGATTCCATGCTTTTAGGATTCTTCTTCTCTTTCAGGAATCCATATGATTTATAAATTCATTCATTTAATCTAGTTTCATATCTTTCTTATTGATAGTTCTGCCTTTGCACTCTTTTTCTGCCTCTTTGAATGCTTGGGTTAGTCCAAAAGTCTTATCTTTGATTTCTGACTCTTTCTTCTCCATGTTCTACTCTATTGCTGAGACTTTCAATTGTGTTTTTTTATTATTATTAAATATAATTGTGTACTTTGGTGCAATCATGGGGCACAATGTGCTGACTTCTATATACAATCTGAAATATTTTCATTCAATTGTGTTTTGAAATTCCTTAAATGCCTCTTTCAATTCCTTGAGCTCTGCTATGTCTTTCCTAATTATGTACAGATCCTGGGGGACTTTGTCTTTAATTTCACTGATTTCTTTTTTTTTTTTTATTAAGTCATTTGTACATAGATCATGAATACATTTATGCCACTGTGGGATTCAATGGGTTGATTATTTGTACAAATTGGAGTGCTTACATCCTACTAATTAACATAGCCTTCACCTTATTTACCCAATGACAGTGTTAAAACATTTGTGTTCTAAACCTGATAGATCCAACTTGTACTTGCAATATGTTCTATAGGTGTCATCTCACCATTACCCTCCGTCTATCGACCCACCTCCCTCTCTTCTCCCTCTCCCCTTCCCTCCTTCATCCTGGACTATATAGTTGTGATTCATCTTTCATATGAAAATGTCAGTGGTTATAAATTGGTTTCACAGTAGTATTGAATACATTGGTTAATTTTTTTTCCATTCCTTAGATACTTTACTAAGAAGAATATTTTCCAGCTCCATCCATGTAAACATAAAAGAGGTAAAGTCTCCATATTATTTTAATGCTGCATAGTATTCCATGGTATACATATACCATAATTTATTAATCCATTCATGGGTTGATGGGCACTTGGACCTCATCCATGACTTGGCAGTTTGGAATTGAGATGCAATGAACAATCTGGTGCAAATATCTTTGTTGCCAAATGACTTTTGTTTTTTTGGATATACACTTAGAAGGGGAAGTGCAGGATCAAATGGCAGATTTACATTTAGATCCCTGAGTGTTCTCCAAACTTCCTTCCAAAAAGAACTTACTAGCTTGCATTCCCACCAGCAGTGCAGATGCACAAGTGTTCCCTTTTCTCCACATCCACGCCAACATCTATAGTCTTGGGAATTTGTGATGTGGGCTACTCTTACTGGAGTTAGATGATATCTCAAAATGGTTTTGGTTTGCATTTCTCAGGTTATATTTCTGACAAAGGTCTAATAACCAGAATCCACAGAGAACTCAAACTTATTAATAAGAAAAAAAAACAAGTGATCCCATTTCATTGTGGGCAAGAGTTCTGAATACAATTTTCTGTGATAAAGACAGGCACATGGTCTACAGACACATGAAAAATGCTCATCATCTTTCATTTCACTGATTTCCTGAGATAGAGTTTTTGGACTACTTTTTGGATTTCTTTTTTCATCTCCTTAATTCCACTCATCTTGTTTTCCATTCATATTCTGAATTCTATTTCTGTCATTTCAACAATTTTTTGATGATATTTCCTGCTGTATCTCCCTTGTAATCTCATAGGGGGTTGATCTTCTCTGTTTTTTCATGCCATCATGGTTCTTCTGTTGATTCCTCATAATGTGTATTTTTAGTTTATTCATATATTTATTATACTTTCTAAACTGGAATGCTAGGTTTTCCCTAAATTGTTTTTATGAGATAAACTTATTAGTGTCTCTTAGGCAGTACCCAAGAGCCCTGTTTGGAAACTAAAAGTGCTGAGGTGAAATCAGATTCAGAGTTCCCAGGATATGGAACTTGCCACTCCTCTTTACCACTAACTGAGCAAATGATCCACTGCTTACACCTGTGGTCCTTCCTGCACTGAGTCTCGCAAAGCTCCCCCTCAGGGCTGCAGAGTATGAGGGTCTCTGAGAGCCATTCTTGCTATTTCCAGGTTGGGCAAGAGTGAGACTGATGGCAGAACTCAAGGTGACACTTCCAGACTATTGGTGGCCCACAGATAGTGAGTTGAACTGTTTCAGCCCAGGTGCCAGCCTTACCCTGAAAGAAATTGATAGAGCCACATTTCACCAGAGTAGTTGAAACAGATTTGAAATGCTAGGGGTTCCCCTGTGGCAGGGGAAGGGGAATCTGAGGCTTAGGAAACTTCTCTAGCCACAGCTCAAGTCCCATGCACAAACAAATTCAAAAAGCTGTGATCTACACCAAGACTAGGCCACTACTTTCACCTGCATTTGGGGATAGGGCCATCTATGTCTTGCCAGTCTGCTTCCTGGGAATTTCCCAGAGCAGGCTTACTTGAGTCTGACCTGCCCCCCAAGTTGGTGACCAAACCAACAGGGGACCTGGCTTAGTAAAGAAGCAGGACAGGGCCACCCCAGAGAGCAAGGAAAGTTACCCTCTAATGAGAGGGAAGCTCAAGAGAGATCCTTCCTCACCAAATTTAGCTTAGTTGAGCCATAATTTCCTCCCATAGTAGAGAACAGAGACACACAGTGCAGAGGGACTTCACATATCTCACACAACTGCTTGAAGGCAGCAAGGCCTGTCTCCCTTTCCTCATAGGATTAGGTTTCTGGTAACAGAGCAAGTGACTGTTGCATCCTTAGCTGCCATGGGGGCTAGGTAGGGTTCAAAGTTCCTTTGCCGTTATGGTGGGGCAGCCCCTCCAGACTGTCTGGGCCAGGATACTTCTCTGACTGACTCACATGCTGGGAAGCAGGCTTCTGTAGGGCAGTCTGTCAGGTAACTCAAGAAAAATGGGGATTCTGTTGTGGCTGAAAGTTAGTAAAGCAGCTGGAACCAAAATTGCTCACCACTCTGCCAGGTAGGAAGGGGACTCAGAGGAGGATATTCATAGATACAGGAAAACTGGTCTTTCTTCTTTTGTCCACTCTCCCATAGGGTGAGAGAGTCTGTGGTTCTCAGCTCAGTGATCCCCCAGGTGGGAGAGGAGTCCCCCTTAACCTTCTATTCTGTGGGTTCCTCCTTTCTGGTTCATTCTCTGACTGTCCTCTGTTTTCTTCCTTCCTCATTCTCATCTTTGTCCTCACAGTTTGTCTCAGTGGAGTTGCTAAGCACCTTGATTTCTTCTCCTTGCTATCCACCTCAAATTCAACTAATCCCAGTTCACTTTAGTCCAATTTTCCTCCTTCTGATGAAAGTTGCCTCTGGCTGGTCATCTTGCTCTGTCCCTTTCTTATTTAATTCTTGATTCTATGCAGTAGATACGCCATAAATGGACAAACTGATGCTTTTTGATAGATTAAGTTCCGAGAGACTAATGGGGGAGAACAGTAAAGAATATGAATATAGAGAGGAAAAATTACCGAAGGATTTCCACTTCTATGTTTTGTCTAGAACCAGTGAGGTTCTTCTTCATCTCATATTTCACCTTTGTTTGGTATTTCACGAGCCCTCTCTCCATTACACTAAACATTTGGATAACTAGAACATCTATATGTCTGGAAATTTATAAATGAAACAGCTAGCAATTGAATTTTCAAAAGCTCTGAATATACAAGTGTTCTAAATATGTCTCAACAAAACAAAATTCCTTAGGAAAAGAAAAAAAAAATTGTTTCATTGTAACCCAAATAGCCAAAGGGTGAATATCAGGAATACAAATCATACCTGTGACATCAACATATTATGCTTTTACCATGTGTTCAGCAATGAAAAATTGAAATAAGTGACTAGTTTGTGACTAGGTTTATTGGAAAGATGCAATTCCAGGAATAAAATAAAAAATTCTTCATTTATTCCCATCAAATGAAAGTTATTCTTGATCCAAAAAAAACAAATGTTATTCAATGGAGACAAAACTATTGTTGAGTTGCATCAAATAAAAGAGGATATGAAATATATAGATAAAAAGGAGACAGAAAGATAAAATAGCTTCCACAAGATATACTTAATGAAAAACATTATACTTTAAAATATTATGCAAATGGATTATGAATGTAAACAGGGATTATTTTAAGTAAGGGAAAGATAAATACCACCAAGTTTTCATTCAAACATGGACGGATTAACCCTTACATGTAACTTACCACAAAAAAATTTCAAGAACTCAGAGATCTAAAAAAATAAGCTGATGTTATAAGATATATTAATGTTTTGTTAAAGTTATTATACAAAGAATAACATTCTTTGTTTCTATTAAACAAAGAATAGAAACAAGACCGATAAATGTAAATAATTATATTGAAGACACATAGAAAACAAGCATTTTATAAAAACCTGCTCTAAAAGGATAATATCTGTTCTAGTGAAAACTAATAGTTACAAAGGATTTGAACAAAGAAACACTAAGTGCTTTCCATTTAATACACAAATACCTAACACTATCCCTCCCACCTTAAACTTATTCATTGAAAAAATATCTATTAAATCTCGTCTACCATGAATCCAGTACAGTTCTAGGTGACAAGACACAGGACTGAGTAAAATGTAGTCCCTATTTTTAAAGAATTCACTGTCAAATAAAATAAATAAACATCACACTAATAATTATGTCATGAAATAGACAGAAAAATGATACAGTCTAATATAGAGACCACAGAGGGAGAGGCAGGTTTGTGGCAAAGACTGGGGCTACTTGTAAGAGTTGCAAAGAAAACATACCTGGAAATATTCCAAACTCATTCCAGTGTTAGGCCTCAAATAGTTGACCACACAAATCATTGCTGACTTAAGGCGTTCTAAATTAAAAGGAGTTGCATAGAGCAAGTATTTGCCTAACTGGGGAGGGTTAGAGGTTTAGATTACAGGCAATTTTAAATTAAATGTTCAACTGCTAAATGCTTTACCTCTTTCATTATCTTGCAATTATCTTCCTACCTTTGGCCAAGAAATGCTAGGAAAATTGACTATATAATGACTTTCAGCATTTTGAGTTCTAGGAGAACCAATACATATTAAAGGAGAAATAGTGAGGAGAGCTATATTTCTGCTTTAATGTTTCTGTTTATTTCTGTTTAAAATGATCCCTCTTAGTTGTTTTTTTTTTTTTTTTTGAGACAGACTCTCAAGCTGTCACCCTGGATAGAGTGTTATGACATCACAGCTCACAGCAACCTCTAATTCTTGGGCTTAAGCAAGTCTCCTGCCTCTGCCTCCCAAGTAGCTGGGACTACAGGCACCCGCCACAACGTCTGGCCATTTTTTGGTTGCAGCCCTCATTGTTGTTTGGCGGGACCGGGCTGGATTCGAACCTGCCAGCTCAGGTGTACGTGGCTGGCGCCTTAGCCCGTTGAGCCACAGGCGCCGAGCCGTCCCTCTTCGTTTTGTAACTAAATTTGCTTTAGGCAATACTAGCAAAAGTCTTCACAAAAATGACTTAACTATTCACTTAAATTCTCTATGGGATTTTGAACCTTATGCTTTATATAAACAAATGAGGTTAATAAAAATTAAAGAAATGAAGACTTTCATAGCTAAATGTAATAATTACTGTATTCTTTTGATCCAGCTGAAGTTATGCCAAAATTAGATATTTAGCATTAAAAAAATGGAGAAAAAGAGGAACTAATAAAATCTTAGTATTTAACAATGACATAAAATAAGCATGATTTTCATCAGGTCTTAGGTGAGGAGCGGTTCTTTCTACCTCAGCCCAATCTCACAACTCTACATGTGCATAGAAACCCATATGCATCCAGAGGCATTTTCCCCTACAGAATACCACTAATCATTTAACTTCTACCAAGAAGAATATCAGATAAATCAGAATATTGAGTTTATAATTCCAGCTTTATATTTTATAAACTGTATGACCTTAGAATAATTATTTATGCTGGTGCTTTTGATTCTATAAAGTTCATAGTCTTGACTACCTTACATATATATGGACAGCATTAAATGAGATAATCAGTATGAATGCACTTTGTAGACCTAAAGATGCTATGCAGAACAGAGGCTATTGAATTATTATTACTAAGGATATTAGCTGTAGTGTCTCAGATGTTTGGCTGAGCCCTGCAGAGTTAGACAAGGAAAGCTAGGGAAAATGTGTGATACATATAGAATATTTTAAAAGACACATACACAAACATATACACACACTAATACAAACAGTTTCACACCAAATTCATTATATTTGGTAAACTAAATTCTCATTGCTGTAGCACTTTCCTCTGGTAATAATATAGAAGTACATTAACTATGTGGGGCTGAAAAAAATAGTTTAGTGTACTGTGGCAATAGTAATAACACCTGGTAACTCATTAGTTCTCATTCAGTATATGTTAATTACAATGCATTAAATAATAACTCCATAATGGAAGTGTCTTTAAACTTCCCCAAAGGGCTGTCAGATACCTTTTTCTTTGTCACTGATTCAACAATCATATTCTTCTCAATCAAATCTAGGTATTCAAAGAGCTAAAGATTCAGGCTCCCCCAACTTTAAAACAATGAGCAGATTGTACCTGATACTGTTATATGACTTCAAAGTAGGTGAGCTTCCAGACATTAATTCTCATAAGAATATTCACCTACCTCTCTCTCTTCTCTCTCCCATCCCCCGTGTGTGTCTCTTCTCCTCTCCTGTTCTCTCTCTCTCTCTCCCTCCCCTTTCTCTCTCTCCTCTCCTCTCTTCCTCCATTTCTCTCTCTCTCTCTCTCCCCTCCTCCTTCCCCCGCCAATAAAGACCTTTCGTACAAAAAAAAAAAGAATATTCACCTACATCTGCTAGCAATTTAAAAGGAAAACATTCACTTGACTAGCCTTTTAAAAAGGAACATGTAATTCTTCCAAATAGCATATGCATTTTCACCATGTCTTTCAACACCATATCACTGTTGAAGCCAGAGAGGGAAAAATATCATGTTCCGGTAGAAAGGTAGTTTAACCCCACAAAACTTTATCTCAGTACCTCTCATATGACATCATTTGATAGATATGTACTGTACATTCACATTTAGACTTGGTCCTATGTTTCATCACCTTACTAGGTGGCACTAATATGCATAATGGATGTTAGCCCTCCAAATGAAAATTGACATTGACCACCTAAAATCAAAGATTAGTATCCAGAGTTGGAAAAAGAGCCAACTTTTCTAAAACACAATCTGCTCTTAAAATAATTCTCTCTAACTCTTCTGGCATGTGCTCTATTTAGCCAAAATGTAACAAAAACCATTGAAAGATATGAGAAAGTCATGGTGCCTAGGGTTGAGGAGGTCCTGAAGTAATCATTGAAAATTACTTCAGCAATCAAGTAACCCAGCGTGTGCTCTGTTGTACCATAATAGAATGTAAGGTAGCAAAGCCCAAAGACTAGAAATTAGCCTGTAGTGTATATACATCCTTTTATCCCTGCTCCAGTCATAATTGGATCAGATCCATGATTTTTAAAAACAACTTCCATATATGGATCCTAACATATTTATTTAATCCATTGTGGCTATATCCTTCAGGATTATCTAGCTAACGTAGTCATCATTGCTGATTTACCTGATATTTTCTAATCATTAGAGTAGCACAAAGGGACAAAGGTGAGGTTCCCATGGGAACCATAAACTAACATTTCTTACTTTTCATAAAATAAAACGCCATCAAAATCGCCTCACTAGCACTTAGCTATTCATCCATGCAAGTGTAGGTGGAAACCAATGTGGAATGAAAATGATAAAACTGACCCACCAACAATTGGACATGAACTGTGTGCTGTTTTTGAGTTGAAGATACAAATTGAGCTATCTCTACTCTCTCATTCAGGCTGCTTAGTTACCTAGGAAACCATTGCTTTTATAAGGAGATTGGCCAGGTTCAGAGTAGAAAAATTCACTGGGTCCTCCAAACATTTCATTGTCTAAATCCTACCTTGAAAAACAAAATGTAAAACTTGCAAACTAGAGTAATTCTATATTCATGCCCTAGCACTAAAAAAATAGATGCCAATACAAATGAAATTAAGGAAGAAACTAGTAAGTTTGGGAAAGAGAGGTTAAAAAGAAAACAAATTAGTTTATGTAACAATAATATCTAAAACAATTTAAAAGCATGCACAGTTTATGTTAATCCACATGGCTAGGCATTTATCTTTACAACAGATTTCTTGCTTCAGGGAACAAAATTGACTGATTGATAGCACTAGCTGCTGCTGCTATGGATCCATCACCATGTTTGCATCAAGGTCACTCTTTCCTTGAGCTATGCCATCAAATGACCAAGTATGGCAAGAGTTAACCCATTACTGAAAGAGACAGGACTCTTCCAATGGGTAAGTTTAGCTCAAGGACTGTTTTGAGAGATCTCGGCTAAACTGGGGTTCCAGTAACAGAACATTTAGTAACGCTGCCGTAACTCAAAATGAAGGGGAACAATATATGGATGTTTACAGTGTGCCTTTCACAAGGTACTTTTTCACCTAATAGGTTGCCTAATGCCTAGTTGTCTGACCTGTGACCAGGGGGTCTTTTACACAGGAAACTTATTCATACTGACAGTATTGCTTGTTGCTCTTGTCTGATTCATGCCAGCTTGTGCCTTCCTGAATTTCACCCCGGCTCTAGGATCCTCACTTTGTGCTCTCCTCACATCCCAGGGAAATCTTGACCTGGGGAAGCCTCTAGTTCTGCAAATGGATGACACAAATTCATTATGCTACCACAGTAAAAACAAGTTAAAAGGCTTTTACTTTCAGATACTGGGCAAGGAGCATGTAATGAGTGAGGAGGTCAGTCCTCTTTTCCCAGGTCATGAAAGGCAGGAATGAAGAGTCAGAGACAGAGAGAATAGCCACTAGCAGTGTATATATAAACCAAATTTCCTTATCCATTCATTCATGGATGGACACTTAGGCTGAGTCTATATCTTGGTTACTGTGAAAAATAATACTGCAATGAACATGAGAGTGCACATATATCTTCAGCATACTAATTCCCCTTCCTTTGGTGTATACCCAGAAGTGGGATTGCTAGATAATGTGGCAATTTTATTTTTAACTTTTTAAAAGCTTTATATAATCTGAAATTTTTTAATTTTTAAGAACCTCTACACAGTTTTCAATAGTGACCATACCATTTTGTATTTCCTCCAACAGTGTACAAGAGATTCTCCTTTCTTCGCATCCTCACCAACACTTACTATCTTTTGTCCTAGTAATAATAGCCATTAAAATGGAGTAGTTAGTGCTGTTGAGCACCATTTCATATACCAACCTTATTTCTGTACTTTGCATGTACCAAAGTTCTTTACCCCTCAAGAACAAGTGTTACATTCTGGCATCTACTATGTTGGTTGAGAAGTCAGTTACCAAATATAATGTTTGCTCTTGTCAAAGTAATACGTCTTTTTTTCTCACTGATTGCTTTTACTTTTTTCATTTGCCTTTTATTTTCAGAAGGTTTACTATTATATGCCTAGATGTGATACTCTTTGTATTTATACTTCTGGGGGGTTAATGAGTTTCTTGAATCTGTGTGTCTTTCTTGAATCTGTGAGTCTTTTATCACCTTCAGTAATTTTTCACCTATATATTGCTTCTGGTTATTTCTTTCTTCTTCTGGACCTTCAGTGACATATATGTTTTAAAATTTTCTCTGGCAATTCCAAAATCCAGTGTTTGCCTTTCCAGCCGCTAAGATCACCAAAATTTCCTGTTGTCTTCTTTGACTCTTAACCATTGCCTTCTGCTCATCTTCTCACTCGCTTTTGTCTTTTGTGAAAACCTGGCAAAAACGCTAACAAGAAAAGCAGTGTACAATTAGTTGGGTCATCTTTGTGAGCTCTTCTCTCCAATGTCTTGACTTGTTAGCTCCTGGTTGAATGGGCAGCAACCTATGCCTTCAGATAATTTTTGTGTAGGTATCAAATCCAGTTTTTACAGTTTTTCTTGGTAAAAGGCAAAAGAGTTATGTAATCTGAAGAGAAACTAGAATATATCATTTTTCTTGCTAGATGTGTTCTTTGGTGATAAAATGTTACGACTGGAATTTATGCCTGAAAACAGAATTATATTTTGTTAAATTTGAGTTGAAATTAATTTTGATAGCATAATGGAGTCAGCGTCCATTTTGAGTATATAGCCATCTTCATTCCACCAGGTTGAAGGATTCTAGAGGTTTTACTGCCTTAACATATTTTCTCCATGGCAGAGATGTGATAATATTGCTACTGTACTTGAAATTTCTCCATTGGAAATTTCTAATAAAAATCTAATAGAATGGTCCCAACCATTGGGACCATTCTATTAGATTAAGCTCCCAGGCTTATCTCAGTGGGGTTTGCATTTTTCACCATGGATTTCCTTAAAAACAGCTCCCTAAAGAGGATCCTTGGGAAGAAGATCCATGTCTTTGGCATGTTTATATGGTACCAGTAGCTTGGTAACTAAGAAGAGAAAAAGAAATTTGGAAAGTCTCAGAAATCTAGGCTCAGAATTCTCAAAGTGTCACTTCTACATTCTATTGGTCAAAGTATGTTACAAGGCCAGGACAGATTCAGACCATGCAAAAATAGACTCTATCTCTTTCTTCAAGGAAAATGCTGAAAAGAATCCTGATCACTTTTTCCATTTTCCAGCCACATTTTAGCCAAAAGTTGTTTGTGTTCAGCCTTTGAGAAGTATATTAGTTCAGACCTGTTAATATAACCATGACAGGAACATATGTGCAAGGATTTATCAAGGGAAAATCCTGAGGATAAAGTGAGTGTGAGAGAGAAGGAAAGAAGACTACATTGCATGCATTTAGACCACATTTCAGATCTAATATCTATGAAGAGAGGAAAGGAAGGAAGATTTAGGAGGAAGAGCCTTAGATAGAAGCAAATTTCCAAAACACGCCTTACACTGAACAAAGAATCATAATTTTTGTTTGTTTGTTTTATAACTTCGTTTGATGTGTCTGGAAATCACCAGTTAGTTCTCATCCACATTGACTGCCTGTATATTTTTGAAAGTGGTAACAGGTACACATGTAACCAATGTACAGAGCTTGTTTGGTGAATTTTCTCCTTCATTACATTTTCTAAACAACCGCACATGGATATAGTATGAGATATTCCTTATGCCTTTGGCCCAAACAACTTTGTTGAACCTGGTATTAATACACACGTCTTGAGTCCCCATCTCTTTCATGGAAAATTTCCAGATCTCTTTCAGTGCCCAAGGGGCATGTTTCTTGATGCCCACTCTATGGATAAGCTTGTGAATATTGATGGTGTATTCTAGAGTCACAACCTCATTGACAGCAGACCAGCCATTCTTCTTATGTCCACCCTTCTTTGTGGGAGTAATTCTGCTGGTCCCAAGTTGGAAAGAAAGAGCATGAGGGATTATGGGAGGAGGAAAGATGTGGTTATAAGTCAGAATCATATTTTCACAGGGAAACTTCCATCCACCTCTTGTTTCTCCAGTTTTTCTTTTCAGTTATTGATCAACATTTTTGTTGGCTGTCCATCTATATTGCTTAAGAATACCATATTCTATTAATCATCTCCACAACCCCTTGTATACAAAGCCTCCTTGGCTGCCTGCCCCTCAGTGTTGCTGGTTGTTATTGTAATTGTGCCTTCCTAGATTCTAGAAGGCAAGCCCTACACATTTTTCTTTATTATTTAAGAGCCCTCTAATCCCCATGAAAATGAATAGCATCAGAAGAAGTTCTGTGGTGGCTCTCCTTTGCAGACCAGGGATGATTATAGGATATGCAGTCACAGAGCTGAACTAATTAACTTTCATGGTGATGACAGGGACACTAAATCAATGAATTCTTCCTTATCCAATCTTATATGTTACTTTCTTTGAACAAGCACCTTTAAAGCCCAATCCCAGAGGTTTTTCCTAAGTCCTGCAGGTACATGCTAGCTAATTCTTACAGCTCCTCCAGAATATAATCTCTTTTTTTTCTTATCAGGTTCCATGTGTCCCCAGACAGGTCATACTAGGATTTAACCCCACTTTTGTATCTTGTAGCCAAGAGAGGAATTGGGAGCAACTCCTGAGAGATGGACAGTGAACGTATAAATATTTTAATCTTTATTTTTTGATACAGAGTCTCATTTTGTCACCCTGGTATAGTGCTGTGGCATAGTATCTCCCAGAAACTTCAAATTCTTGAGCTCAAGAGATCCTCATTCCTCAGCCTTCTAAATAGCTGGGACTATAGGTGCTAGCCATAACACCCAGGTATTTTTAGAGATAGGGTTTCACTCTTGCTTGGGCTGGTCTTGAACACTAGAGCTTAAAAAATCCACCTGCCTAGGCCTCCCAAAGTGCTAGGATTACAAGCATGAGCCACTGCATTCACCCCTAAATGCTTTAATCTTTCAGGGGAGAGGCCTTTGCAGCATATTATATCATAGTATAATTGCCAGCTCTTATGTAAAATGTGGGACACCTCTAAAAGTTATAAAGAGTCTACAAAGAAAATATTCTCAAGGCAATCCATTGAGGTGCTGGCCTGCATTTTAAGATCCTGGGCTTTCCCATCTAAGCCCTAACTTAAACACAAGTAGGCTGTCTTAACTGAGCCTTTAAATGTCTCTGGAGTTCTTCGACCCTATGATCCTGTGTCTGCCCCTCAGATGTGTTTTTTCTTCCACTGCAGAAAATAAGGACCTCTATTAATCTTCAAAAAAATTCTGTGGTTTTAATCCTTAGCCTTTCACTGTCTGGTAATATAATATCTTTCAGTTTCTGATTAATTCTCTTCAATTCATCCACAAAATTTAGCAATAACCAGTCTATTTCTTTGTTCTTACAGACATAGTCTTCCTATGTCTTCTAAATTCTTGAGTAAATGTCCTGAAACAGGGTGACTACCAGTAAAATTATCCTTCAGTCTGCTTCTAGGTATATCCTACAAAATATAACACTCAGGATAGCATTATCTTTTTGCACTGGGTGGTGAGTAAATTAGTCTTAAAACCTATATTACTACCTGTTTATTGGCTCACTCTTGGCATTTGCTTTATGGTCCTCTGACAAGACACCAAGATGAGATTATATGTACAATAGGTGTATCAAGGGAAATACATTTGGAGGATTAAGGGAAAGGAGTTTGAAAAGACCAAGAGAGCCTTCAGATTTCATGTAGATCAGACATCTGTGAAGGAGAGAGGATAGAAGAGGAGGAGGTAAGATAAACGACTGAAACAAACTTTCAACAGAAGCTCCTAGAGGAAAAGATAATGGCCAGAATGATCAAAATAAAGCTGAAATTGGGAGCTGGGATGAGAGAGAAGATTGATAAGTGCACACCATCTCTGCTGAGACAAGCTGTGACTCAAGTAGAAGTGGGGGGACACAAAGGGAGGGCGACTGACTTAGCACTGGAAATGTGCATAGGTCCTGCATAGGGGCACCTCTGACCACAGCATCTCTTTGCATTGCAGCACCTTGAACCATGGTGGCACTCTGAGCACAGCAGCACCTCTGAGCATGGAGCCAGCACCTCCAACTGTGATGGGACTTCCGACATGGCAGTGCACTCCCATTAGAGTCAAATTTGGGAGAGACACCTCCCCAAGTCCGTGGACTGCCAAAGGGAGCCAGTCCTTGCCCCACAGGGGTGGTCTCTGAGAGAGAGAATCATGTGCTGTGATGGTAACCCCCAGCTCAGACCAGACTCAGGTGGAACACTCCCCATTTCCAAAGAGCACAGAAGGGACTCAGGCTTCAGCTCCCACTGCCTACTGGTGGCAGAGTGTAGCAGCCCAGCCAAGGAGGTATTGATTCCCCTTTGAGTCAGGTAGGAACAATTCCTGGTGCACTTGCTCATTGGTGGGAATTGGCTACAGCCCTGCAGGGTTACCAGTGACTGGGTGTTGCAGAGGTGTAAGGTGGGGAAGGAAGTGCCAAACCCCTTGGACTAACTCTTTTGCTGGAAAGGCCTTTCAGACTCCACTGAGCACTGGAGCAAGTCACACTTGAGCTGCCAGTGGACCCCTGCTGTCTAGATGCCAAAGACTTTTTGAAGGTGATTGAACTTGAACAGTGATTATGAAGTCTGGGATAATAGGTTTGGAACTCTTCACCTGGGGTGGCCACTAAAGTTGAGCCCTGGCTGTGTTATATGGGGAGGGACTGATTCTCCTCTTCCAGATGTCACTAGTAGAGAGTGGGGTGTCTTAGTTACTTATACCTCTCCTCACCTAAGACTTCAGCACTAGGCCACTGATTGACTAGGATTGGATAGAGGCTGGATGAATATAAGATAGAACCACCTAGCTCCATCACAGCAATCAGGTCCCCAGAATCTCAGGCTGCAGGACTGTCAGGTACACTTGTAAAGCTGCAGGGGATAAAACACAGTCACCAGTCCCAGCTCTGTGGTACAGGACTGATTAACTACAACTCCTGGAGTCTTTAATCCAATCTTACCTTACCAGATTCACTAGCCAAACTGTGGAAAAAATAATCATGAGGTGGAACCAGGGGGAAAACTCTAGCTACATGAATAATCAGAGTAGAACAAGACCCCTAAGGAACAACAAAAGAGATACAACAGAAGTTGCCTTTCATAAACAAATGACTGAAATGTCAGAAATATGATTCAGAATATGGATGGCAAATAAGATTAATACAATGGAAGTAAAGTTGGAATTAGAAATTCAAGGAGTAGTTCAAAAGATGTTTCAAGAAATCAATGAACTCAAAGACAAAATCTCCAAGGATTTGGAAACAATGTGAAAAGAAATTGCAGATATTAAAGAAATGAGATAAGTATTTGAAAAGCTTTGTAATACAGTAGAATCCCTAGAGTGAACCAGCCAGAGGAAAGGATCTCTGAAGGTGAAGACAAAGCTTTCAATGTTCCCAAATGCTCAAGGAAGAAGAGAAGTAGAAACCAAAACCAGATCATTCCATGAGAGAGTTGTGGGATCATTCCAAAAGACCAAATATTTGCCTGTTAGGAATTCATTGAGGAGAAGAGGATGGTCCCAAAGGAACAGATGCTCTACTCCAGAATATAATGGGGGAGAATTTCCAAAGCATAGAAAGAGATAAAGAG
Organism: Arctocebus calabarensis; assembly: GCA_963573935.1. NCBI lineage: Eukaryota > Metazoa > Chordata > Mammalia > Primates > Lorisidae > Arctocebus > Arctocebus calabarensis. The sequence goes on from CAUYON010081010.1 coordinate 25,459, forward strand.
ATTCAGAGCGCAGACAGTTTCAGAACCCCAGCACAACTCAATCCAAATAAAGCATCTCCTAGACAGATTGTAATTAACTTTGCCAATATGAAGGAGGAAATTCTGCAAGCAGCCAGACTTTCAAAAGGTATAACCTATAAGGAGAAGAATATTAGAATGACTAAAGATCTCTCAGCTGAAACTTTTCAAGCCAGAAGAGGATGGTCATTGACATTCAGTCTCCTAAAACAAAACAACTTTCAGCCCAGGATCTGGTATCCAGCTAAACTGAGTTTCATTGGTGATGGAGAAATCAAATACTTTACTGATTTAAACATGTTGAAGAAATTTTCCAGAACTAAACCAGCTCTCAAGGATATTCTCAGACCCATCCTCCATAATGATCAACTTAATGGTCTACCACTAAAGTAAACCCTTCCAGAAAGCCTTGAACAAAACATAACATTCACAATGGTGAAAGGATTAAAAATATACACTGGACACTTGAAATACATTACAACCAAAACACTTCCATGCTTATCAATACTCTCAATTAATATGAATGGCTTAAATTGTCCTCTAAAGAGACACAGGTTGGCTGATTGGATATAAAAACTGAGGCCAAATTTTGATTGCATACAAGAATCTCATCTTACCTTAAAGGATAAAAAATACACTAAGGGTGAAGGGGTGGACATATATAACTCTGGCAAATGGAAATCAGAAAAAAAGTAGGAGTTGCAATTTTATTCACAGATAAAATAGATTTTAAACCAGCAAAGATAAGGAAAGATAAGGATGGTTACTTCATATTTCTCAAGAGAAATACTCAACATGAAGAGATTTCAATTATTAGCATTTATGTGCCCTATCAGAATGCTCCTCAATTTATAAAGGAAACCCTAACAGATATGAACAATTTGATATATTTCTGTACTGCAATTGTTGGAGATTTTAACAGTCATTTTGACAGTTTTGGATAGATCTTCCAAGAAATAAACTAAACAAAGAAATGTTAGACTTGGGCAGCACCTATAGCTCAAAGAAGTAGGGCACTGGCCCCATATGCTGGAGGTGGCAAGTTCAAACCCAGCCCCGGCCAAAAACTGAAAAAAAAAAAAAAAGTATTAGACTTAAACTTGACCCTACAACAAATGGATTTAACAGACATCTACAGATCACTTCATCCTAATAAAAATGAATACATATACTTCTCATCAGCCCATGGAACATCCTCCAAAATTGATCACAATGTAGGTCACAAGTCTAACTGCAGAAAAATTTAAAACAATAGAAATTATTCCATATATTTTCTTGGACCACCACAGAATACAAGTTCAACTCAACAACAGTAAGAATCTGCATACTCATACAAAAACATGGAAACTAAATAATCTTATGCTGAATGACAGCTAGGTCGTAGATGAGATTAAAAAGAAAATCACCAAATTTGGGGGAAAAATGATGATGAAGGCATGATTATGAAAATCTGTGGGATACTGCAAAATCAGTCCTAAGAGAGAAATTTATAGTGTTGCAAGCGAAGGGAAAAGGAGGAAGTCAACAACTTAATGGGTCATTTCAAGTAACTGGAAAGGGAAGAATATTCTAACCTCAAACCAAGCAAAAGAAGAGAAATAACCAAAATTAGAGTAGAATTAAATGAAAATGAAAAGCAAAAAAACATTCAAAAGATCAATGAATCAAAAAGTTGGTTTTTTGAAAAGATTAACAAAACTGATAAACCTTTGGCTAACCTAACCAGAAATAGAAAAAGTAAAATCCCTAATAAGATCAAACAGAAATGATAAAAGAGAAATAATAACAAACACCTCAGAAATTCAAAATATCCTCAATGATTACTACAAAAAAGCTATATTATCAGAAATATGAAAATCTAGAGGAAATAGACCAATACCTAGAAGGATGCCACCTTCCTAGACTCCACCAGAAAGATTAGAAATTTTGGATAGACCTGTATCAATCACTGAAATAGCATCAACCACATGAAAACTCCCCACTCCCCCTCCCAAAAAAAAAGTCTGGGACAAGTTGATGTCACATCAGAATTCTACCAAACCTATAAAGAGAAACTAGTACCTATATTACAGAACTTTTTCCCAAACATGGAAAAAGAAGGAATCCTCCCTACACATTCGATGAAGCAAATAAGATCTTAATCCCCAACCCAGGAAACTACCCACCAAAGAAAGAAAATTATAGACCAATTAATCAATATCAATGCAGAACTACTCTATAAGATTCTAGTAAACAGAATTCAAAGATACATCAAATAATTTATACACAATGCAAGTAGGTTTTATCCCAGGGTAGCAAGGTTGGTTCAATATACATAAATCTATAAACATAACACACTAAACAAATAAAATAAAAAACAAAGACCATATGATTTTATCATTGATGCAGAAAATTTTTTGATAATATCTAGCATCCTTTCTTGATTAGAACATTTAAGAAAATAGGCTTATATAGCACATTTCTTTAATTTATAGAAACCATCTACAGCAAACCCACAGTCAATAACATATTAAATGGAATAAAATTGAAAACATTTCCACACAGATCTGGAAGTAGACAAGGATGCCCATTGTCACCATTGCTATTCAACATAGTAATGGAAGTCCTAGTCATCATAATAAGGCAAGAGAGGGGGATCTAGAGTACTCAAATGGGATGTAAGGAGGTCAAACTCTCACTCTTCCTGGGTAACATGATTTTATACTTGGAAAACACCAGGGACTCAACTACAAAACTCTTAGAAGTGATCAAGGAATATAGCAGTGTCTCAGGATACAAAATTGATACCTAAAAATCAGCATCTTTTATATATGCCAAAAACAGTCAAGCTGAAAATATAGTCAAGGACTCTATTTCTTTTACAGTAATGCCAAAGAAGATGAAATAATTGGGAATTTACCAAAGGACATGAAAGATATTTGTAAAGAGAACTATGAAACTCTGAGACAGGAATTAGCTGAAGATGTTAACAAATGGAAAAACATACCATGCTCAAAGCTGGGAAAAATAAACGTTGTTAAAATGTACATATTTCCCAAAGCCATATACAAATTTGACGCAATTCCTATTAAATTGCATCCTTTAAAGTGTCACACTTTAAAGATCAGGAAAAAATAGTACTTCATTTTATATGGCATCAGAAAAAAAACCTCAAATAGTGAAGACATTACTCAGAAATAAAAACAAAGCAGGAGGAATCACACTATCAGACTTCAGGCTATACTATAAATCTATAATGATCAAAACAGCATGATACTGGCACAAAAATAGGTGTAGATGTATGGAACAGAACAGAGAACCAAAAGATGAACCCAACCATTTATTGTCATTTGATCTTTGATAAGCCTATCAAAAACATAAATTGGGGAAAAGATTCCCTATTTAACAAATGGTTCTGGGTGAATTGGCTGGTAAACTTGTAGAATACTGAAATTGTACCCCTATTTTTCACCATTAACAACAATTAATTCTCACTGGATAAAAGATTTAAACTTAAGACATGAATATGTAAAGATATTAGAAGACAGTGCAGGGAAAACACTTGAAAAAATTGGCCTAAGAGAATATTTTATGAGGAGGACCCCCCCAGCATCTGAAGCACAACACCAAAAATATATTAATGGGGTCTTATCAAACTAAAAAGCTTTTACACAGCCAAGAACACAGCAAGTAAAGCAAGCAGACAGCCCTCAGAATGGGAGAAGATATTTGCAAATTATGTTTCTGACAAAGAATTTGTAACCAGAATCCACAGAGAACTCAAACTGATTAGTAAGAAAAGAGCAAGTGACCCCATTTCATTGTGGGCAAGAAACTTGAACAGAAGCTTCTCTGAAGAAGACAGGCACCCTACCTACAGACACATGTAAAAAATGTTCATCATCTTTAATCATCCGAGAAATGCAAATAAAAACCACTTTGAAATACCATCTAACTTCACTAAGAGTTGCCCACATTAAAAAAGAAAAAAAAACTACAGATGTTGGCATGGATGTGGAGAGAAGGGAACACTTCTACACTCCTGGTGGGAATGCAAGCTTATACATTCTTTTTGGAAAGAAGTTTGGAGAACACTTAGGGAACTAAAAGTAGACCTGCCATTTAATACCACAATTTCTCTACTATGTATATGTTTCTATAACCAAAAATCAGTTTATACCAAAGATATTTGCAGCCCAATTCATAATTGCCAAGTCATACATATACCACAATTTGTATACCATTTGTGGTATATGTATACCATGGAATATTATGCAGCCATAAAAAGATGGATACTTTATCTCTTTTATGTTTACACAGATGGAGTTTGAACATGTTCTTCTTAGTAAAGTATCTCAATGATGGAAGAAAAAGTATCCAATGTGCTCAGTACTACTATGAAACCAATATATAATCACTCACACTTACATATGAATGATAAAACACAACTATAACCCAGAATGAAGGAGAGAAGAAGAGGCTGAGGGGAGGGGAGGGGGATTGGCTGGGAGGAGGGAGGGGAATCAGTAAGACCTCACCTATTTTGCATATTGCAAGGGTGCATGTCAAATTTATTGGAGTATAAATGTCTTAACACAATAATTAACTGAGGTGAAGACTATGTTAACAAGTTTGATGTAAGCATTCCACATTGTATATAAAATAAGCACATTGTACCCCATAAATTCAGTAATGTACATAGTAGTGATTTGATTAAAAAAGAGAGAGAGAAAGAGAGAGAGAGGACAGGAAAGAGGACTAGGAAGATTGCAGGGTGGTACCATGGTTACAGGTATTCCTTGCTATGAGCTTTCTTTTTATCACGGACTTTTCAAAAATTTCAGAATATTAGGTGTATACATGTTTTTCAATATACTTTGTATTTTTACAGACTGAGTCAAAGTTATAAGTGTGCCCATTGCTCAAATATTGTGCACTGTACCCATTCGATGTGAATTTACCAAACTCCTCCACCCCCCTGCCACTAGCTTGATTTTCATTGAGATTTACCTCCATATGTGCCATAAGTATTGATCAATTAGTTCCAATTTGGTATGAGTGTGTTTGTTTCTCCATTCTTGTGATGTTTCATGTAGAATAATGGTTTTCAATTCCATCAAAGTTGTCACAAAAGATACCAGATCACCATTGCTACAGCTGAGTGGTACTCTATGGTTGACATATACCACAAGTAATGAAGCCCTATATTTTTAAGGTGCTTCAACATCCATTTTGAGTATTACTTTGACATTTTCATGCCAGAATCAGGGCTCAGTCAACCTTGATACTACAAACAAATGGCTATATGAAGTAGCCAGATATAATCACATAGAAGCATCTCTCCCACCTAGTACCCTGGGCTCCCCATTTTCCTACCTCTTCCTTTAATAGAACCATTTTCTCATGAACTTATAGTAACCTACATCTTATTTCCTTACACAGTGTGGCTCATTTTATTGCATTTCACATCACTGTACTTTGAAAATATTTTATTTCTCACAAATTGAAAGTTTGTGGGAGCCCTATCTGAAGCAGCTTTATCAGCACCATTTTTCCAATAGCATGCACCCACTTCATGTCTCTGTGTCACATTTTGGTCATTCTCACAGTATTTTAAACATCATTATTATTACATCTGTGATCATTGTTGTTATTCTTGTACTTATTTAGTGCACCACAAACTGCACCCTTCTATAAGATGATGAACTTCATTGATAAATGTTGTATGTATTCCTGTTGCTACATTCACCTGCCATTCCTCATCTCTCTCCCTCGTTTTCCACTTTCCCTTTCTGGAGACAAAATAATATTGAAATTGATCAAATTAATAAACTTATAATGGCCTCTAAGTGTTCAAGTCTCTTATTTTAAATCAAAAGCTAAAGATGATTAAGCTTAATGATAAAAGCACATGGAAAGCTGAGACAGGCAAAAAGCGAGGCCACTTTGACAAATAGTCAAATTGTGAATGAAAAGTATATGTCTTGAAGAAAGTTAAAAGTGTTACTCTAGTGAACACTTGAATTATATAAAAGCAAAGTAGCCTCATTGGTGATAAAAATAAAGTTTTAGTCATCTGAATAAAGATCAAACAGTCACAACTATCCCTTAAGCAAAGCGTAATTCAGAGCAAGGCACTAATAATTTAGATCAGAAAAGATGAGAGAAGTGATAAAGCTGTTAAAGAAAAGTTGGAGCTAACATGTTAATTCAAGATGTTTAACAAGTCATCTCCGTAATATAAAAGTGCAAGGTGAACTAGCAAGTGCTGATGTGAAAGTTTTAACAAGTTATCCAGAAGGTCTAGGTGAGATAATTAATAAAGATAGATACACTAAACAACAAAATTTACGAAGTAGATACGACAACCTTCAACAGAAGAAGATGCCATCTAAGACTTTCATAGTTTGAAAGAAGACGAGTGAAAAATAATCATGAGGCAGAATCAAAAGAAAAACTCTGGCAATATGAATAACCAGAGTAGATCAACTCCCCCAAGGAATGACAAGGTAGATGAAGCACAAGATCCCTTGCATAAGCAAATGGCTGAGATGTCAGAAGTTGAATTCAGAGTTTGGATAGCAACTAAGATCAGCTCAATGGAGGAGAAGATGGAATTAGAATTTCAAGAAGTAATCCAAAAGACCCAAAAGATGTCTCAAGAACTGAAGGAATTCAAAGAGAAAATGGCCAAACATTTTGACACATTGAGACAAGAAGTTGTAGCCCTCAAAGATCTGAGAAATACAGTAGAATCCCTCAGTAACAGAATGGAGCAAGCAGAA
>CAUYON010081015.1:0-21024 GCA_963573935.1 Arctocebus calabarensis
TTTTTATTTTTTTGAGACAGAGTCTCACTATGTCACCCTCGGTAGAGTGCTGTGGCGTCACAGCTCACAGCAACCTCAAACTCTTGGGCTTAAGTGATTCTCTTGCCTCAGCCTCCCAAGTAGCTGGGACTACAGGTGCCCACCACAATGCCTGGCTATTTTTTGGTTGCAGTTGTTTAGTGGGCCTTGGCTGTGTTTGAACCCGCCACCCTTGGGGTATGTGGCTGGCGCCATAACCACTGTGCTACAGGCGCTGAGCCTTTATTTGTGATTCTTAACAGGCATCCCAGTAAAGGTGTTGAGAAGGCAGTAGGATCTCAGGCCTCGAGTTCAGGGGGGAGACCCAGACTGAAGATGAAGTTGGGAGTCAAGTGCATTTTGATGGTATTTAAAACCATGATGGTGCTTGAGATTACCAAGGAAGCAAGTGCAGGTAGAAATAAGAAAAGCATCCAGAACTGAGACCTGGTTCTCCAACATTTATAGGTTAGGCAACATGTAAAAAAATTAACGTTATGAAAGGAGCAGCAACAGAGGCTGAGCAGGAGTTTCAGAGCAGCAGGAGCAAAACCATGCAAGGGCAGGGTCTGGAAGCCAAGTGAGGACAGCGTGTCCAGTACAGGGAGAGGCTGTCCAGTTACATGCTGGTGATGGTCAAGAAAGACAGGAACAGGGTTCTGGGGAATTCACACTAGCAAGAAAGGAAACTCACCCCCTTGTGTAGGAGGAATTTAGGTACAGAGAGGTGAGTAGGAGAGTTTGGTAGAGACACAGATTGCAGACAATCCTTTCGAGCAGTTTTTGTACAAAGGGAAGGAAAAAAGAGAAGAAAGTAGTCTAGATAAGGAAGGTAAGGTGTTTATTGTTAACAGAAGAGAGTTAATAGCTAGCTGTATATGTTTTTTTCTAAAGCCCCTGCGCACAGCCCAACTGCAGAGAAGATTTTCCTTGTTTGGTTTTCTGCGATCTGGATAAGCGAAGCACTAATCTGGTAATCAGTTCAAATGCTGGAATTCACATTGTTAGAATTTCTTGGCCGGAAAGCTCACTAACACCTCATGAGCCAGATGCATTGCATTTTACCAGGCCTTATTGGTTTTTAACCATATAAAGGAAAAGGAGCTTCACATTGATGAGAGGACAATGTATTTGGTCTGCTTTACTTCATTATGAACTGAAAATGAATATATTGAGCCACATAGCTCTAGGGCACTGAGAATGCTTTGGTTGAATTGATCCCCTGGAAACTTTTTTGTATAACAGAAAAGGATTGCTCCGTGGCACGTGTCCTACAGATAACATTAATTTTTTTACATGTTGCTGAGGGTACTAAACACCCAGGTTGGTGGAATTTAAAGTATTAATCGGTTCTCAAAGCTCTTCTTTCCAGTCCTAGGATCTGCATTATATGTGTATTATAAAATATTCTCAGGGGCGGTGCCTGTGGTTCAAAGGAGTAGGGCGCCGGCCCCATATACCAGAGGTGGCCAGTTCAAACCCAGCCCTGGCCAAAAACTGCAAAAAAACAAACAAACAAAGAATGCAAAATAAAATATTCTCAGAAATAGGAAAGGTTTGGACTGCCATTGTTGGGGCCCTTTTTGAATGCATGTGGTCCTGCCAATGCCAGCAACAGCATGGCCTTTTTCCACTGGGCCAGGATTAAATATAGGCTCCTGACCAAGGCTTCAGAGCTTAGTATCCAGAATTCACAGGCCACGAAGCAGACCCCTCCTTCCAGAATTCACCTCCCCCAAGGAGCTATGCAGGTGCCTACAATGCTCCTTGACATTGGAAAATCCCTAATCCTCCTTCCCAGTTATGGAGGATCCAGGGCCACCTGTCACTGTCTCCCCACCACCACCCCACACACCAAACTTCTACATTCAGACAAGCTCAGCTTAATTGCTTACCTAAGTCTAGGGGCTTCACAAAAGCCTCTTTAGAGGTTTTCTTCTGGGCACTTGTCTACCCTGAAATTTTCCTTTTCTGCCAACAAGTGTACAGAAAGACTTTATTCTACTCTTGGAATGCAGAGAGTTTAAGAATGAAGGGCCACCAGGGGAAAGGCCAGGCACTGGGACACAGCTTTCTCAAATGAATCACCCTGCTGCACCAACAGTCTAAAATGGGATCGCCAAGCAAACCATTAGTCAGGAGGTAAAAACTATTATGCCTTTTCAGTTATTCTTTATTGTCTTTTTTTTTAATGGTCCTAAAATTCAGAGGTTCTATAGATTAGAGACCTTGTCCTTCTTACTGCTACCTGAATGTAAGTCCCACCATAACTGTCAACTCTGCTCTCTGAAAGAATAAAACACCTTGGTGATGCAGGGCCCTACTCAGTGCTATAAAATTCATCTTCTGCTTCAATTCAATTCCATGCATATTTGAAAACTAAGACACAATACGGAAAATAATCATTTCATTTACCAAAACAGAACTTACAGTGAAGCAGATGGATAAGAAAAGTAAATGAATAGCATTATTAAAAGGATTTGTTCTATAAAATCTTGACTCAGTAAAAATGCCATGCTCAAGTTTGCAGAAGACCACATGTGCCACAGGTTTCCCACTCCTACATGTAGTTCTTCAGGAGGAGTTTGGAGGAGCAAGGTAAGGCTGTGTTTGACATCACTCTTCAGGAAGTGAATTTCAAAGTGTAGGTCCTGATCCATTAATAACAGGGAAATAATTTATCAGCTATGTGAAGTATTTTAAAGAAGTAAATCAAATTGAATAGAAAATGAAACGTCAGAAGGTGTCACGGGTGGTAAGCATAGGTACTGCTTCTTTAATTCTAGCTTGAAATGTATGTAAGAATATGCCCTGGTCATGACGTAAAATGTATTTTTTCAATTTGTCTTGACTGACGTACAAAGCAATGTATATAGATGTGGTGCAGAATATAATCAGATAAGAATGAGAGATGGTGTTTCAAAGAGAGGGAACATCATACACACAGCACAGATAGCAGAAAGCTGTAGAGTGTGCTGTAGACATAAGGGGCTGTCTAATTTATCAAAATCATTGAAAAACTCAAAGAATCGCAGGAGATAGAAACTATAGACATCTTGGGAAGTATCTGAAACCTACAATGTCCCCAAATAGACACTTCTTCCTGTCCCAAATCTTTTCTACCTTACTTTTACCATAAATGGCATCTCTCCCTCATTTGCTCAACAAGTCGGAAAATGGCATTATCACTTTCATTCCTTCTCCCCACCCTAATCCATCGATGAGTCCTGTTTGCTACATCCAAAATAACTTCACACTGTCTGCTCCTCTCTGCTGCTGCTTCCACCAGGGTTCAAGCCCCCATGATCTTGTGCTCAGACTACTTCAACCGTTGTCTAATTGGCATCATTTTATGTACTTCCTGCCTTCACTTCTGCCCTCCATTTATTCTTTACAAATCAGCCAGAATAGTCTTTCCAAAGCTGTGCTGTCAAATATGGTAGCTCTTAGTACAAATGGCTATTTAGATTTAAATATATAATAATTAAACATGGATAAGGTTTATTGCAGCTCAGTTCACAATCGCCAAGATGTGGTAGCAACCGAAGTGCACATCTACCCATGAATGGATTAACCAACTGTGGTATATGTATGTTACTGGGTACTATTCAGCCATCTTTTGTGTTTACCTGGATGGAGTTGAGACACATTCTTCTTAGTAAAGTATCTTAAGAATGGCACAATAAGTACCCAATGTACTCAATACTTCTATGAAACCACTATATAAACATCTATATAGCCACATAATGAAAAAGCACAGATATAGTCGGTAGAGGATGCCAAGAACCAGACGACCTCTGAGCAAGGTGATTTGCCTCTGGGGGGCAGACCCTCGGGCAATTTACCCACAGGAGCTCCTTGCAGAGAAAGAGCCTGAGCCCATGGCATCTTTGGGCACGTAGTCGTTGTTTAATACTCCCCTCACCTGTCTTGTGCTGTCTCAATAAAAGGCTACTGTGGAGGTTGCTCGGGGCTACCCTGCAGTCAAGGTTAGCCCGCCTCCTGCAAGGTTGCACTTCTAATCCAGCTCATGCCTGGTTCCTTTCTGCAGGGATCCAGACCAGGGCCATAGGGGCTGTGACAATAGTCTAGCGAGGGAGAAGAGAGAGCAGCAAGAGGGGAGGAGGCAGGAGGGAGGCCGTTGGTGGAAGGAAGAAGGGCAACTGGCAGAAGACGGGAAAGCAATTTGTGGGATCTCACCCCAGGCGCATAATGTGAAAGTGTTCAGCACACCCCCTGGATGAAGGACTCAACTGCAACTTGACCTTTACCTTAGAACTGAAAAGAATGCAACCTACACATCTGTCCCCTCATTAATTTGTGATATAAAATTTAAAAACATAAAATGTATTGTTTATGTTTAATTGCCCTGTCTCCAGAGTAAATACCTCTGCAGTCTCTATATAGCTTCCTCTGTCAGTCTTTGTTTACAAACGAATAATTAATTTTAGGAAGGGATAAACCACATGGCAGATGAAGCCGGAAGCAGCAGACCATCCACATCAATTTGTAGAAAAAGTCTTGTTTGTGCCTTAACTGAAGAGGTCCAATGATTAACAACAGAAACAGCCCCCGACACTCTGCACATCTTAACTGGTTCAGCTGGTTCAGCTTACACAATTATGACTGAAAAATTAACATCAAGCAAACTTTCCACTCAACGGATGCCAGAACCATTGTACCCAAAGCAGCTGAAGATAAGAGCGGAGCTTTTGATGGGAATTTTAAACAAGTAAGACCAAGATCTTGAAGCATCTCTTTAAACATTTCTAAGAGGAGATGCAACACGGCTTTACCAGTGTGATCCTGACCACACAGCACCCAGGGCAATGGTTACTGAGCAGACGTGGAGACCGTCCAGTCGAAAGTAGACCGGTCAATAGCAAAGATCATGGACAGTTTTTTTTAGATCCCCAAGGCATTTTGCTGTGGACTTTCTAGAAGGCCAAAGAACGATAGCATCTCCTGTGATGAGAGGGTTTTGAGAAAGGTAACCAAAGCTTTAGCAGAAAAGCACCTGAAAAAGCTCCCATTTCCATCGAACAAGGACAATTTCGCAAGAGTCTTGATGGGAGATCAGTAGGCTTCACCTTCCGCTTTCCTAGCTTGGCTCCTCTGACTTCCTTTTGTTTCCTAATGTTAAAATTCTTTAAAAGGCTCCCATTTTTTTGAGTTAATAATTTCCCAGGATCCTCTTTTCCCTCTCTGCCTCTCTCTCTCTCTCTCTTTCTTATGTCTTCCCCTTTCTACCCACCTTTCCCTCTCTCTCTTTCTCTCTCTCTCTCCCCCCCTCTTTTTCCTCCTCTTTAATGCTGCTCTGCAGCCTCCCCCGCCAATAAAGACCTTTCGTACAAACAATAATAATAATAATAATTTCCCAGGATCCTCAGTTCTTTAGGGAAGGGCTAAAAGGCAGCTCTGCTATCGTCACTTACAAAAGTATCCTGAACTTACGGAGTTTGTGTTGAGAAATCAAGTTTGTATTTTTTTTTATCTTTTAATTACATTTTCCTACACGTTTAAAAAAAAATCTTCTCACGTGTAGGCATCAGTGTATAAGTGTCCCATTCTAAGTTACAAACAGGTTTCTTAGTAATTGGTTTTGTAATGTAATCATGTTATCAAAACCTCAACCATCGTGTCTCAGGTCTTTGCGAGCTCCCTCCTGGAGGGGTTGCCCTGTGCCACCACCAGCAGCCTTCTAACACATCACCCTGTACTGGTTGCATAGCATTCAAGATTTCCCAAATGACCTAATTTATTAGTTTATTGTATCGCCTAAACTTATCACGTCCCCATTCCCTAGAAAAAGAACACACTGATTTTCTAATATTTAAAAAGCTTCCCCTATGTGCCTACATCTGGCTGTTCCTCCAGTCCAGCTAATCATATTTTAGCTCTAACTATGGGTTCTAAATATTCAAACATGAACATGACCTAAAAGTGATTTTTCCACTGCATGTATTGATTTGTGATGGAAGGGACCTCAAATCTGTAAAAGAATCCAAACAATCTGTGGACAGGATGCCACGCATGAAGGTTTGGACTATGGAAAAGAGGCACAATTGCCAATTTGATTTACTGTTAGAAATGCGAAAATAGCAGCCAACTTTGAGTTTTACCGGAAAAAATTATGAAAATCTAAGGAAATATCATGATTAAATGCCCGGTTAATGATTCAGAAATCCATGAAGCTTTTCTCAAATGAAAAAAAGGAGTTTATGTCATTTATATTCCAGCAATTATCACCGCAGCACACTTGAAAAATGAAACGATATATTTTTTAAATTTTTAAAATGCTATTTAGAAAACAGGAGGCAAGGGGGAAAACTATCCTCACTAGAACTTTTGTAATAAAAACATATGATATTCTTTTTTATATGTAGCTTTATCCTTGAGATATTTCCCTTATAACAGTAAATTTTACAGAGTGATTTAACAAACTGCCTCCATTTAAATAGCTATGTTTTCATTTCCCTTGAAGACATCCCGCTTTTGTAAATAATGCTTAAAGAACAGTAAAATAATTTCTGTAATAATCTACAGAGTGCTGAGAACCAGCAATCAGAGAAACATGCAAATTTTTAAATTAATCCAAAATTCAATTCTCTCAGGAACTTTTAGGCAATCAACAGGAGATTGTTATGAAACAAAATCAAGAAAACCTCATAAAACCTTCTTTTTAAACATCTATTAATGCAGTGTGGTGTTAGTACAACTTGATAACACAGCGAATCATAACACTGGGAGAAGAGGAACAATTCCATAGGGCCGTGAAAGACTATTGCTGGGTCTTCGTTAAAGGCTTATTACTCATTGAAACTTTCACACCTGAGTCTTGAGTAATTAACATGACTGATTTATTGCTCTGAAATAAAATGATGTCTTGCAATGGCAACAATAAAGTCACAAGTGATATACCAATAGAACGCTAAGTGGCACTGGCGTCATAAAAAGGGATGTTTTGATTTGAAGAAAATAATAACTCTTATGTGGTACCTGTGGCTCAAAGGAGTAGGGCACAGGCCCCATATACTGGAGGTGGCGGGTTCAAACCCGGCCCAGGCCAAACACCGCAAAAAATAAAAATACAAAAATAATAACTCTTTCATTCAAAGAGTTAGTTAGGCTAGCTATACTTTCTTTGCCTGCTAGATTTTTTTCTGAATTTGCAAGATTCTAATACAAAAGTGACAAATTAAACATATATCCTCAGTATCAATTAACTGGCAATTAATGACCTTTCAGATCATTAATCAATTTCAGATTTTCTTGTGAATAATGTCTTGTCTTTTTCACTGAGTAAGTGTTAGTGTTTTGTCTTTTGAAAGGAGTAAGTGTTAGCATTCATGAAAGTTCATTGACTTACAGCCTTGGCAAAGAAGCTTATTAGGAATTTACAGGTACTGATTAGTAATTGGCAATATGTGCTCTGCACAGCAGATGGGTTCAGCCTGTGTGCATGATGAGCTCTGAGTTTGCATGGAAATTGTTGATGAGGGCAGTGGTTTGTGTCAGACAGATAGGAATTGATGTTACGAAATCTAAGAAAATAACTGAATGTGTTTCCCATGTACAAACATAACTTTAGAAATATAAATTCTGAGATAATTCTACTGCTCGGGTAGTCTCGTAGTGACAGACAACATAGACCACACTATCTTTTGGATTTTTACCATTTATCTCAGTGCTGGTAGAGAAAAGGTAAATTCAGAAAGAAATAGAATAATAAGTGTTCTATTCTCCTACTTAAATCAATGGTTGGACTTCTTTATATTCTTTCTTCAGATTCTTTAAACTATTAGAAAAGAATTAATAGGCAACAAGGAATTAAAATGAAAAGACACCATCCTCGAACATCCATCTGAAAAGATGCTGCCTATAAACAGCAAATGTAATACCCTACAAAGTGCTTGCATTGAGAGTGGCACCTGTGGCTCAAGGAGTAGGGTGTCGGCCCCATATACTGGAGGTAGTGGGTTCAAACCCAGCCTTGGCCAAAAAATGCAACAACAACAAAAACAAAGTCCTCATATCAACCTAAATTTTTTTTTCCATAGACTTTCATTTTTCTCATTCATTTTTCTCAATTCTTCCTCTCCCAACATCTATTTAGTATTTCTCAAAATTTCAACTTATAAAAATTTTTAAACAGTCCATAGGTGAAAGCCAGACATCAGTCATCAGGTTAGTGAATCAAAAAGGCCAAAAACCAAAATCAGGAAAACCTGAGTTTTCTAAACCAGACCTACTCATTCTAAATGAATGACCTTGAGCAAAGTATCCAACCTCCCTGAACGTCTCTCTTCCTAAATGTAAAATAAAAATAAACAAAAAGGAGTTACTGAAAACTAAGAGAGCTACAGAAAGTGTTGGCATCTGATGGAGTTGTTTGTGCGTGTTAAGCACATAATGTACAATCTCATGAAAATCTTTTGTAATAAAACATACTATCCTAATTTTTTTTTTTGTCTAATGAAATAGTTATTTTAAATTTCAAGACATCAAAATGAGTAGAAGGGGAGTAATAAGTCTAGTAAAAAAGAACAGGCAACAATCATGTCCCTTTAGACTTTTAAACCACTGCTTGTCAGAGAACCTATGTTGATTATGAAATCTTGGTGAATTTTCTTTAGGAAATTCTGGGCTATCATCAGATAATGTATGACATTAGTCAGCAGTCTAACGTAGGAGTGTATATGATGAATGCATGTGAAATAGGAAATGGTTTCAATAGCCTCAGCTTTCCTGGTATGGTACATTGAATCAAATGATAAATATTCCCTTGCTTGACTCCCCTCCCACTGTGAGCTCTGTTCCTGCTCTGATCAAAGAAGGAGAGACTGTATTCTTCTGTTCTCCCACTTTACCTTGTTGAACAAGTGCTTCTACAGTCAGCATATAAACTTTATATGGTGATTGGCTCAAAGTGGTACAGCTAGGTAGCACAGGAACTAATGCTATAAAAACTTTATGAGCAATGCTGCCTTGGTGGAAATTATACCAATATTTATGTAGAATTTGTATTGGGTGCATTATCGATAATACAAATATCTAATTTTGTATGCTTGTACTGGAATTTCAGAAAATGAATGAAATCAGATAATATATAAAGAGAAAGAAGTCCTTCCTGGTGACTCTAAAATAATAATGTAGAAGCTAGGTTCCATTTGTCTTTATCTAATTATGCTGGTTGATCATATTCACTTAAGGATCTTGAGCCCTTGTTACCACCTGCTGGGAGAATGGGGACCAAAGACCCCATTCTTGGCAAAGGAAAGCACTCTCAGAAAAAGAAGAAAACTGAAAAGTAAGCTGAGTGAGTCTGAACAAAGAAAAGTCAGCAAGTTTACATTTTAAGCTAGCCATTGCTAGCAAACCTTTTGGAAATACAGCTTACAAACCCCCTGCTGGGTCTGTGAGCACGCTGAGAATAATGGTCATAGAAGAGGCTATGACAAGGCCTAAGAAAAGATACATCTTCTGGGAGTTTCCTGCCCAGTAAACAGGCAAAGCAGATATCCATTGTGGAGATTTGCATTTGCCTGGGGCAGAGACCAAGGGAGTAGCTGGAGCCCTGAGATATGGGCAGAAGAGCTTATATCCCTTATGGCAGAGGAAGATCCTCTGTGGTGGTGATGGGAGGAAAACGCCTCCCTCCCACCCATCCCTCAGGGCAGATCTGGTGGGATTCTACTCCACGGGGAACTAGGGGAGTTTAACACCTCCCTAGAAATTTGTGTGTGTGATCTCCAGCAGGAGGCTCTCCCAATCCAAGGCTCAGCTTTCAGATTACTAAAGGCCACCCTTAAGGTTAATAATAATAACAATACGAGTTGATAGGATCAATCTGAGAAACTACTGATGTCTTTGTTCCCTCCCTCATCTTACCCTCTGGGCAAATAGACCTCCATAAAATCAGAGTGGAGCAAACACTCTGGGCCATTGCCCGAATCCCAGGATGGGCGGCGGACCCCTGAGTTCCCACTTTTAATTCTGCTCTATGTCTCTTGTCTTTCTTTATCGTTGCTTCTAACTCTTTTTCTTCAGTTGATCCCCATCAGTTTCCACAGGTCTCAGCAGATGCTGCTCCCGGGGCAGAACCCCAACACCACCTTTTTTTTTTTTTAAGCTTTTTGAGGAATATCGAAAGCAATTTCACAGCATCATGAGTGAAAATACTCATCATCATCGACATGGTTGCTATACTTCTACACATCTATGCGAAGGAAATAAACCAAAGGAAAAAAGATTCTTTATGTCAAAATATTTATTGCACAGTGAAATATGTATCTATGTTTCAAAAAATATTTGAAGCAACAAATAAGGCCAGTGATAAATAGTAACATAAATGTATATTTATTCATAATATGGGAAATTATACAAGCCTTCAAATATATATATACAATTGTACCAGAGATCAGGCTGGTATTACTGAGAGAGGATACCTGAGAAGGGTAAGGTCTGGGAGAACAGGTCTTCTCAAGGAGAGCACAAGGATACACTTGCAGGGTCCTCTCCATGGTGACTCAGCCCTTAGGAATTGGTAAACTTAACTTCCTGGAGCTTGGAAATGTCCAAGTTCTGTGAAATATTGTAGTTCTGTAGGGGCTGGAATTAGCATCTCCTGCTTGATTCATACGGGCCAATGAGAAGGGTACCTGTAGGGTGGAACTTTTTGACTATTGATAAAAAGGGAAAGATCAAGCCAGTAGGGAAGTGAGGCCATTTGGAATTCTTCTATGCCGTAAGCTCCCAGCTGGCTGGTGAATACAGCCCTTCCTCTTATAAACGTGGTGTTTGGGTGCTCTTTCTCTCCACTGGGCCTCATCTTCCTGCAACATTTTAATATGAAGTGAAAAAGTCACAAATAAAGTATTTATATACACTATGATTTCAACACTAAACCCAGTAAACAGGCAAAGCAGATATCCATTGTGGAGATTGGCATTTGCCTGGGGCAGAGACCAAGGGAGTAGCTCAGAGCTACTCAGAGCTAAAATATTCAGAGACAAAAGGTTGAAAGAAATACATCAAAACATTACTGTTTATTTCCTGTGTAAAGAGAAATTTTTCCTTCTCCTTCTTTGAACTTTTACAACTTATTACTGTAGTACATGTTCCCTTCCTAATCAGAAACCATCCATAAAGGATAAAATATTATGAATATCATTTAGCTCCAGAAGAAGTGACAGTTTAGGGAAATTTAAAAATCATATCGATAGGTACAGATTAGATCTGAGAGGAAATGGAACTTTTAAAGTAAGTCTGAAACTAGAGTTGTGGCAAAAATGTTCTTGATTCACTGCTGAGTTATTTCTCCCATATCCCTGCAGATCTGATAAGACTCTGAAAGTCTTAGAAACTTCTATATCAAAAGCATCTTTTTTACCTCGTAAATCAACCTAAAATTTGGAAAAAAACATGCTGGTGATTTTTAAAAATGGACCAGTTTATGTGCCATGTTCAGAATGCCTGTGATGGTGTTTGACCTCCCGGTAATAGATCACTGCGCTGTGTCATTCAGGGACGACACCTGAAGAGAGATTCCTGGCAGGTGTTTCTCTGATAATACACTGCTCAAATATATCCTTGACACAGCTGATAGCTGGAGAAGAAATTTTCTTTTTTTAAATTTTTTTTATTAATTTTTTTTATTAAATCATAACTTTGTACATTGATGCATTTATGGGGTTCAGGGTACTGCTTCGATATACAATGTGAAATGTTTACATTGAACTAAGTACCTGGAGAAGAAATGTTCTAAAAAAAAAAAAAAAAAAGGCATGTGTACCACCAATCAGAATCATGCCTCCATGGACACCAGTCAGCCTTCTTTAAGATTAGAGGACAGTTGTGCCCTCTTATTCTGCAATCCTTGCACGTGTATTCTATAATCGATCCTCCAATTCCTACGTCCCGTTGACTACCTGCCCCATTAAATCGTGAGAATTTGACACCTAAGACTTAGAAAATTCAAATCTTCCTTCCTGGGGAACATGGAATTGAAACACCAAACACCAGGTTTTCCATTGAAAAATTCCAAATATTTAGCCTGAAAGAGGAATATTCCACAGGAGGAGGAGATACATTAACATTGGAATGTATGAAACCTTATCCTAAGTTTTCTTTAACACTGTGATTTTGCTAAGAATGAAAAACCATATAAACCCAAAGTAATCCATGGCCCATTGCTTTTGCAAATGAGTAAATAGTTGAGAGAGAGTCCCTTGGAGCTATTGTATGTATACATTGATAAATGTCTTGCCTAATTCCAAATTTATTCACAGAATGTAGGTATACATAATACCCTTCATCTAAATTGACTTTTCCTTAGCACACTGCTTTTCTTCTTTCTACAACCACACACAAACTTATGCCATCTGAGGCATATGGGCCAATTTGTAAGCTTTAAAATATTTGATTGATAAATAAAACCATGTTAAACATCAAAAACACCAAGGGAAATACAGCAAGCACTTATATTGAGAGCTTTTGCCTATCAATCTTAGTTCATTTTCTGTTGCTATAATAAAATATCTGAGATGGAGTAATTTATAAAGAAAAAAGGTATTTCTTATTGTTCTGGAGGCTGGGGAGTCTAAGGTCAAGGTGCCCACATCTGCTGTGGGTGCTCTGCAGAGTCCTGAGGTCCTGCAGGGCATGGCAAGCTGAGAGGTGCATTGGGAACCAAACTGCTATTACAGTAGACCCATTTTCATGATAACTAACCCACTCCCATGATAGTCCATTAATCCTTTAGCCCCCTAATACATGAATCCATGGCTAAATGAATCCATACATAGGGGAAGCGCTTTCATGACCCAATCATCTCCTAAAGTCCTCACATCGCAATACTATTTCTTTGGTGATTAAATTTCAACATGAATTTAGGAGAAGACAAACATTCAAACCATAGGACCATCCAAGAATTCGGATGTTTTTTATGAGTCTGCGTATGTTTGAAAATAAAAAATCCTCTTTACCTCCAAGAACCAGATCACAAGAGCCTGCTGTTTCAGCTCCTTGTTTGTCCCCAAAAAAATTTATGTTGAAGTTTAACTGCCAGCACAGCAGGGGTGGGAAGCGGGGCCTAGCTGGAGGTGTTTGGGTCCTCAGGGAAGACTCCTCATGAATAGGTAAATGTCCTCACAGTGCTGAACTGGGTTCTCATCCTCATTAGAATGGATTAGTTCCCAAGAGCGGATTGTTATGAAGTGAGCTTCCTCTTCCTGTTTGGTCCCCTTTTGAAAGTGTATTGAGCTCTATGTGTTATGATGATGCACGGAAACCTTCCCCAGAAGCCAAGAAGACATCACCACCAGGCTGTTGGACTTTCCAGTCACCAGAATCATAAGTCAAATAAACCCTTTTTCTTAATTAAAAAATTACCACCCTTAAGTATTCTGCTACAGTAACACCAACTGGATTAAAACAAAGCCCAAATACAGTGGGAATTTCTCTAAAAAATTAAGACTCTCTGGGGTGTCATTACTTTTTTTAATAATTAAACTTTTATTTTGTGATCATTGTAGATTCATATGCATTTTAAGAAATAAAAACATGAAGATCACATGTACCCATTCCCTGTGTCCCCAGTGAAAATATCTTGCAACACTGTGGTGTAATATCACGACCAGAATGTTGACCTTGATACATCGGGGTCCCTTTCACTGCTCTTCCATAACCATGTTCTCTCCCTCAGCACTGCCTGGCAGCTACTAACCTACTCTTTATTTCTATGGCTTTGACATTTCCAGAATGCTATATAAGTAGAATAATGCATTGTGTAACTTCTTTATATTAGCTTTGAGAAAGAGTCTCATTCAGTCGCCCTGAGTAAGGTGCCATAGCTCACAGCACCCTCATACTCTTGGGCTCAAGCAATCCTCTTGCCTCAGCCTCCTAGATAGCTGGGACTACAGGTGTCTGACATGGTGCCCAGCTATTTTTTTAGAGATGGGAGTCTTTCTTTTGCTCAGTCTGGTCTTGAACTCCTGAACTCAAACAATCCACCTGTCTCAGACTCCCAGAGTACTGAGATTACAGGCATGATCCACTGTGCCTGGCCTATATTAGCTTTTTCACTAAATATAATTCACTGGAGATTCATCCAAGTTGTTACATTTATCATTACTTTGTTCCTTTTCCTTACTGAGTAGTGTTCCATGGTGTGGATGCCCTAAAGTTTAGCCAGATACCCAATGAAACGTATCTGGTTGTTTCCACTGGATGTTTCATCTGGTTGTTTATTTATAGACTATGAATAAAGGTGCTATTGACATTTTGTGGGTTTTTTTTTTTATGTGAACACTGTTTTCATTTATCTGAGATAAATGTCTAAATGTGCAATAACTGGTTCATATGATACCTGCATGCTTAGTTGTGTAAAAAACTATTTTCCAAAGCGGCTGTACCATTTTACATTCCCACCAGCAATAAATAAGTGATAAGTGTTCCAGTTTCTCTGTATCTCCATCAGTACTTGATATTATCACATTTTTATAGTTTTATTTATTTATTTATTTATTTTTTTGAGACAGAGTCTCAAGCTGTCACCCTGGATAGAGTGCAGTGAAATCACAGCTCACAGCAACCTCCACTTCCTGGGCTCAAGCGAGTCTCCTGCCTCTGCCTCCCAAGTAGCTGGGACTACAGGCGCCCGCCACAATGCCCGGCCATTTTTGGTTGCCGCCATCATTGTTGTTTGGCGGGTCTGGGGTGGATTTGAACTCACCAGCTCAGGTGTACGTGGCTGGCACCTTAGCCATTGAGCCACAGGTGCTGAGCCACATTTTTAAAATTCTTTTTTTTTTTTTTTTTGAGACAGAGCCTCAAGCTGTCACCCTGGATAGAATGCCATGGCATCACAGCTCACAGCAACCTCCAATTCCTGGGTTCAAGAGAGTCTCTTGCCTCCACCTCCCAAGTAGCTGGGACTACAGGCGCCCACCACAACGCCCGGCCATTTTTTGGTTGCAGCTGTTGTTGTTTGGCAGGCCAGGCTGGATTCGAACCCACCAGCTCAGGTGTACGTGGCTGGCGCCTTAGCCCGCTGAGCCACATTTTTAAAATTTTAATCATTCTGGCAAGCACTTAACAACAATGAGAGGTACGGTACCTCCCGGTAATCTCCATTTGCATTTCTTTGCCCAGCTAATTCTGTTGCCTATTTTTTCTTTCTTTTTTTTTTTTTTTTTTTTTGCAGTTTTTGGCTGGGGCCGGGTTTGAACCCACCACCTCCAGTTTATGGGGGGCACCCTTCTCCTCTGAGCCATAGGCGCCACCCTGCATATTTTTTCATTTCCTTATTTGCCATCTGTCTATTCTCTTCAGTGAAATGACTTCTCATGTCTTATACCCATTTTTTAGGTTAGTTTTTGTTTGTTTGTTTGTTTGTTTGTTTTTTTAGCTGTTGAGTTTTGAGAGGTGTTTATACACTCAGATATATGCTTTGTAGGTATTTTCACCCAATCTGTAACTTGTCCTTGCATCCTCTTAATACTGTCTTTCTTTCACAGGTAAAAGTTTTTCATTTTGATGATGTCCCATTTATCAGTTTTCTTGGCAAAAGAGTCATGTTTTTGTGTTAAGTCTAAGAACTTTTTGACTAGACTGGAAGTCTTTTTCCTATTACTGTCCTAAAATTTATAAGTGTATGCTTAACATTTAACTCCATAATCTATTAAATCTATTTAAATTAATTTTTGTATATAATGTGAGGTTTAGGTTGAGATTTTCTTTTTGCCATGGCAGTCTAATTTCTATACCACCATGTATTACAAAGGCTATTATTCCACCATTAAATTGCTTATTCACATTTGTGAAGAAAAATCAATTGCTTATAGTCATGTAAATTTATCTGTTCTATTCTATTGATCTCTATCGCTCTGACAATACTATATTGCCTTGACTACTCAAGTTATAGTGTAAGTCTTAATATTAATGTGACCCCTCTCATTTTTTAATTCCTTTTCAAGATATGGTTTTTCTTCTTTCTTTTTTCTTTTCTTTTTTTTTTTTATTTTGAGACAGACTGTCAAGCTGTCACCCTCGGTAGAGTGCTGTGGCGTCACACAGCTCACAGCAACCTCCAACTCTTGGGCTCAAGCGATTCTCTTGCCTCAGCCTCCCAAGTAGCTGGGACTACAGGCACCCACCACAATGCCTGGTTACTTTTTTATTTTGGGGGGAGTAGGGGTTGTAGTTGTCATCATTGTTATTTGGCAGGCCTGGGCCAAATTTGAACCTACCAGCTCCAGTGTATGTGGTTAGCATCTTAGACACTTATAGCTATAGGTGCGGAGACGAAGACATGTTTTTTCTGTGCAAAAATAGTTTTAGCTGGTGGTGCCCATAGCTCGATGGTAAGGCACTGGCCACATATGCAGACAGGCTGGCAAGTTTGAACCCCAGCCAGCTAAAACAACAATGACAACTGCAACAAAAAAATAGCCGGGCATTCTGGCGGGTGCCTGTAGTCCCAGCTACTTGGGAGGCTGAAGCAAGAGAATTGCTTAAGTTGAAGAGTCTGAGTTTGCTGTGAGCAGTGACATCACAGCACTCTACCCAGGGTGACAGTTTGAGACTCTGTCTCAAAAAAAAAATAGTTTTAGCTATTCTATGACCTTTCTCTTTCCCAATACATTTTAGAATAAGCATATCAACTTCTACAAAATGCCTTGCTGGGATTTTGGTCTTGTAGACTTTTTCAACCACACTTTGAAAAAGAAAAACAGAATCTTTCCAAAAGAAACTAAATTAGAACACAATTTTTCTTTTTTTTTTTACAAAAGGAAATGTAATAACATTCTTTGCAGTCTCAGTGCCTAGTATGTTAATTGCTTTTGTGGCTACAGTATTTCTTGCTTTGAATCTCCACATTTATATAGGAGTTTGGCAAACTGGCCTAGGAAGCCTCTTTTCAATAAGATCTGTGAGCTTAACATGATTTTTTTTTTTTTTACAATATTTAACGTTTGTAGTCACATGTCACTTCTGACATCACTTGCCAGGGCCCAGGACTGGCCAGGTCTCGGGCCGGCTTAACTAGGTTCTGGACACGGACCGCTAAGTTACCTTGCTCAGGTCTCTTAGGTGCCTGAGGGCTCTCTACTGTAGCTGGAGAGAAAGAGAGAGAGTGTCTTAGAGAGAGTAAAGCGGTCTTCTTCTTAGAATAGATAGATCTTAGTCTTTAGCAGAGCTTGGTGATCTTCAGCAAAGAGACACCGTGCTGGCGTTCTGCAGGCAGGAGAGGAGACAGACTCAGAATAAGCAGGTCCGTGATGGAATACACATGCTCCTGACTGCCTTCTCCTCCAGCCTAATATAAGGCTGATCCCATGCCTCTCAACATCACAGGTGTAGAGCCTGCCAATTCACCCCTGTTCTCATCTCGCGAGCTCTCATGCTTGTTAGGAGAGCTAAAATCCCTCCCCACGCCCTTTCCACCCAGGTATTCCATTATTGAGCTATACAGGTATTTCTTATAACTCACTCCTCCTAGCCATAGGGTATACGGGCTGCTACAGTTTGTAAAAACAAGGAGGCCATGTGTAGGCCACAAACTCCAAAACATAGCTGAAAAGTCTTGTTGACCCCTATCCTGTAGTGTCACACGTTTGAATTATGGAGAATAAAAGAACTACATTATTGCTATCTAAAAACACATGAAAGTCCCTCAACAGTAGCCAAATTTACTAATCCATAATCCTAACTTCTGCCAAGTGAAAATAGTCAAGTAAATGAATCTCTAAGCAATTGTGAATATAGTACACTAAAATTATGTTAATTTTAATTTCCAGTTTAATGTAGTCTTGTAATCTGAAAAGCACAATGCTATTCACATATGAGTATCATTCGCAGTATTAAAGTAAGATTATTTCATGGAGAAAGAATAGAGCACTTTTTTTTTGAGACAGTCTCATTTTGTACCGTCTATAGAGTGCTGTGGCCTCATAGCTCACAGCAACCTCAAACTCTTGGGCTTAAGCGATTCTCTTGCCTCAGTTTCCTGAGCAGCTGGGACTGCAGGTGCCTGCTGCAAAACCCCGCTATTTTTAGAGTTGGGTTCTCACTCTGTGAGCTCAGGCAATCCACTGTCTCAGCCTCCTAAAGTGCTGGGATTATAGGTGTGAGCCACTGCACCCAGCCAGAATAGAGCACTTTTAAGAACATGGGTTCCTGAGCCTATTCTATTGTTTTGAGTTTAAATCCCAGATGTGCCACTAACTAGCTGAGTTCTTAGCTGAGAGTCTTAATGAGAGTCTTAACTTAACCTCTCTGAGCTTCAATTCCTTCATCTGCAAAATAAAGCGTCTGTATCATAGTGAAGAGTAAATGTGCTATTACATGCAAGGAATATTACAGAAGTTAAAAGAGCATTTGTCTGCTGCCGGCATAGGGGCTCATGCTTGTAATCCCAGCACTCTGGGAAGCTGAGGTGGATGGATCCTTTGAGCTCAGGAGTTTGAGACCAGACTGAGCAAAAGCAAGACCCCATCTCTAATACAAATAGAAAAAGTAGCAGAGCCTTGTGTCAGGCACCTGTGGTCCCAGCTACTTGGGAGGCTGAGGCAGGAGGATCACTTGAGCCCAGGAATCTGAGTTTACCGTGTGCTATGACACCAGGGCACTCTACCCATGGCTCAAAATAAGTCTATGTCTCAAAAAATAAAAATAAAGCACATTCTTCTTAGCAAAGTATCTCAAGAATGGAAGAAAAAGTATCCAATGTACTCAGTCCTATTATGAAGCTAATTTATAGCTTTCATAAGAAGGCTATAACTCCACTATAGCACAAGAATATGGGGAAAGGGACAAGGGAGGGGAGGAGAATGAGGAGGATGGGTGGAGGGAGGGTAATTGGGGGGGCCACACCTACAGTGCATCTTAGAAGGGTACAGGTGAAACTTACTAAATGCAGAATACAAATGTCTTCATACAATAACTAAGAAAATGCCATGAAGGCTATGTTAATTAGTTTGATGAAAATAGTTCAGATTGTATATAGCACATTGTGCCCCTTGATTGCACTAATGTACACAGCTATGAGTTAATAATAATAATAGAAAATAAAAATAAATAGCATTCTCTGTAACTATTTAATGTATATATTCCAACAATAACATTATCATTTACACAAGATGGGACAATCTAGTTTGTGGATTCATTCTACAAAAAGTGCTAAATGCGACAGGGCTGGATGTCACTGCAGTCACCTCTGAAGTCCTCCCCTTGATAAGTTATTCACTGATGCCAGTGCCTTGTCTACCCTTCAAAACAATCTTGGAACACTTTTTGCAGAATGGCCATCAGAGCTGTCATCATATGAGATCTGACAATTACGTTTGTGAACTCATCCTAGAAAAAGTGCTAGGCATTGGTGTTGATGAATAGCTTCCCAAGGGGAGAACTTTGAAGGTAACCAGAGCGATATTCAGCAGTGAGATGTAAGGCCCTTTTTCTAGGATTAGATCATGAATTTAATCCTCTGACCTCATGTGCCCTACTATTCATTATTAACAGAGCCCCCAAATAAACAATTATTCATGTCACCCAAATCTTAAGGAGCTGGTTCTTTTCATGGTAGTTTTTATTTATTAACGTTTGAATAAAAGGTCATACTATCATTATTTATTCAACAGATATGTGTTAATAAGCTGACACAGAAAGTATGGTGAAACTACAGTGAAAGATATAGGTTCTCCCTTCATGAGGACTTTACAAAGGGGATCCTTGATATTAGCACCATGATTGAGCATATACTACTCAATATAACTAGAAGTACAATTAGACAACAAAAATGTAGGTAAATAACATTTCTGCAAAATCTAATTGTCAACATATTAATGTACGTTCCAATAGAGTTAAATACATCATATCAACAACAAAAAAAACATTTTTATTACCTGTAAATCAGAAATCATAAAAATATGGCAACTGAAAGCAAATTATTCTATGGAACTATCAAAAGATTATACTTTCCTTTGTAACAGGAAACATTACTCTGAGCTCTGTGCTACAGAGATAAATCATAAACCTTTCTAATTCCGGCACAAAGTTATTATATATAATTTTTACATAATAGTGAAGTGGCATGAAAAAGAATACCTTTTTTATCATCAAGTTTATAAATTGCATTCATTTAGGAAACCAGAATTATGGCTCTCAAAGTTAAACCAAGCTGATAAAATCACAGAGGAGAGGCAATCTAAATTTTTTCAATGCAGGTTCAATAATCAAGGCTTATCCAACTGCAGGCTATAATGTCATTAAACACAAGAATAGGCGCTGCTCTCTCTGGTCTATTTATTAGTGTAGTTGGCTGCTTCTCAAATTCAGATCTAGGACATCTGACAATTAAGTTTGAGAACTCATCCAAGAAAGAGCAATACGTCTCGTTGCTGAATATCACTATGGTCATCTTTGAAATATTCCCCTTGGGAAGCTATGCGCCAATTGACAGAGCCTCGTCCACCTTCCAAGCACTGTTAGAACTCTTTCTCTGAAATGGCCATCAGAGCTGTCATTGCATTACCCTTGAAGTCCTGAATGTCATCAAAATGGAGCTAGTTCAGGTGAGCCGGGAGAGATGTTCATACAATTATTTGCTTACTGGCTAACAACTCCCTCCCAGACAGTGCCATGGGAGCCAGTGCATTGTGTGATATAAGAACTGCATCCTTCTCATGCCAACATTTTCAGTTAAGATTTTCCTGTTGCAAAGACCAAAAACCACATTATAACACAAATATCTGTACCAGAATGTTTATTGTAGCCCAACTCATAATTGCTAAGTCATGGAAGAAGCCCAAATGCCCATCGATACATGAATGGATTAAGAAACTGTGGTACATGTATACAATGGAATATTATGCAGCCTTAAAGAAAGATGGTGTCTTTTCATCCTTCATATTTACATGGATGGAGCTGGAACACCACATTTTCCTTAGCAAAGTATCTCAAGAATGGAAGAAAATGTATCCAATGTATACAACCCTAATA
>CAUYON010081016.1:0-39042 GCA_963573935.1 Arctocebus calabarensis
TTCTCCAAACGTCTTTCCAAAATGGATGTATTAGTTTACATTCCCACCAGCAATGTAGAAGAGTTCCCTTTTCTTCGTATCCGCGCCAACATCTCTGGTTTTGGGATTTCATCATGTGGGCTAATCTTATTGGAGTTAGATGGTATCTCAAGGTAGTTTTGATTTGCATTTCTCTGATGATTAAGGATAATGAGCATTTCTTCATGTGTTTGAAGGCTGTGCGCTTGTCTTCTTTGGAGAGGTTTCTTTTTTTTAATACTATTTGCTTCAGTATTTTTCTTGCTGATTTCCTTTACATTTCTGAAGGTTTCTAGAGTGATAAACTCCCTTTAGGAAACACTAGTAACTCTGAAATTAGAGTACTAACACTTGACAAAGGGATTAAAAAAAATAACTCAGATAACATCAATCTTGGGGCTGTGCTTGTCTCATTACATTGGAAGCTTGAAATCTGGGAACACAAGCTTTAGCACACCGCTAACAGTAGCATCCTTAAATTATCGCTCTCATACATTGTATTTTGCCTTAGTACAATTCAAGACTGAGTTTATCACTGACAATATCATGTGATCCTGGTTGATGTTGGGTTGAATGGCGTTTACTTTGAGTGAATACAGGAGAGTAGCTAAATTCCGTGGACATATGAGCTGAGATTCTAAGGTAGCTCGTCAATCCATTACAGAATACTTTGATGAGTACTACTAGTTGCATTGTTATAATTTGTGATTAACCGACTCCCCCACAATTGTTTTAGTAAATGTAGACAGACAGTTGATAGATTGATTAGAAATAAGAAGCAAAGAAAACAGAATATATTAAATTATAAAGCAGCACTAAATGAAATTCTTTATCAAT
Organism: Arctocebus calabarensis; assembly: GCA_963573935.1. NCBI lineage: Eukaryota > Metazoa > Chordata > Mammalia > Primates > Lorisidae > Arctocebus > Arctocebus calabarensis. The sequence goes on from CAUYON010081016.1 coordinate 856, forward strand.
AATTAGGAAACATGTCTGTGTATAATGTTATTTATGTATATTTTATAAACCATAAAATATTTCAGTGTGAGTGAATGAGGGTCTAGAAATACAGTACATATGTACTATGAGGCTATGGTTATTTTATATTAGACTCCTTTGGCATTTTAATATAAATCAAAAGCACTATTGTATAGGCCATTTTCTTCTTAAGTTTAGGTAATAAAAGTAGTGACTCAAAACATTAAAAAGCATCTCTAGCTGAGCCTGTGGCTCATGCGGAACATGAAATGTACCCCAGCCAATCACAACAACTTGGGGCAGCTCTGAGATTATACATAATGAATAGCAGACTGCAACTTGTGGGCTCATGCATGGTTTAGAATCTTTTTGAAACCTTTTTTAAAAAGCATTTAAATTACATCTAAAGTCTCCCTGTTGGACAGCTACCACCATCTCCACACAGCAATACCACACGGTCGCATTGTATGTGGTCATCGAAACGGAAACAAGCTGCTTGACAGGACCGCAGAGCCGAGACAAGGGCAGAGTCACCAGGGTTAGTTGTTCTTTTCTCCAACTAGTTTTAATATTGATTTTTAAATTTTACACTACTATAGGCATACACAAATTTTGTACATTTTAAGTCCAAGTTATAAATGTGTCCTTCTCCCAGACAGGTGCGTTGAACCAATTAGGTGCGAATTTGCCCAAGCCCTCTCCACCTTCCCATCTACTTGATTTCCATTGAGTTTTACTTCACATGAGCCATCAGTGTTGATCAACTACTTCTAATTTACTGAGTACATGTGGTGTTTGTCCGTTCTTGCAATGCTTCACTCAGAAGAATTCTCTTTACTTCCATCTAAGTTGGAACATCTAGATCAACATTTTTATTTTCTAATTACTGAGGAGTAGAACTCTATGGTATGCAGATACCACATTTTATTAATCCATTCATGTATTGATAGCACTTGGGCAGTTTCCACAGCTTTGCAATTGTGAATTGTGCTGCGATAAACATTCAAGTGAAATTGTCTTTTTAATAAAATGTCTCTTTTTCCTTTGGGCAAATAAAAATTCAATAGTGGGCTTGCTGGATCAGATAGTAGATCTCCTTTTAGTTCTTTGGACTATCTTCATAATAATTTCCGTAGAGGCTGCACTAGTTTGCAGTCTCACCAACAGAGAAAGAGTGATCATTTCCCTCTGCGTCCACACCAGATCTGTTACTTGGGGCTTTTTGATGTGAGCAGTTTTCACTGGACTTAGGTGATTATGATTGATGGTTAAAGATGTTGAGCATTTTTCATGTGTTTGTTACCATTAGACTATCTTCTTATGCAAAGTTTCTATTCCTGTCTTTTGCCCACTTTTTAATGGTGTTATTGGACTTTTTTCATTGCTGATTTGTCTGAGTTTTCTGTAGTTTCTGGTTATCAGTCCTTTATCAAAAATATAGATTGTTAATATTTTCTCCCATTGTGTTGGGTGTCTATATCCTCTATTAACTGTGTCCTCAGGTGTGCAGAAATTTTAACTTAATCAGATCCCATTTGTTTACTTTTGCTGTTTCTGTGATTGCTTTTGGGGTCTTCAAAATTCTCTTCCTGGGCTAATTTTATATCTTATATAATACATATATATATATATATATATATCATATGTTTTTTTCCACCACTTTTTCTTAGCATTCTTATAGCTTTGTGCCTTAGGTTTAGTTTTTAATGTCCAGAAGTACAAGGGAAAAAAAAAAAAAAAGAATCCACAGCTTCTCTGTTAATATAATCCTTACTAGCATCAAAATAACTAAATGCAATATTTATATTGACATAAAAAATGCTTGAGCAAAAGTCAATCAACTCACTAATTCATTGATTTAAAAGATGCCTATTGAACAACTATAATTGCCAAAAAGTATTTTAAGTGTTGAAAACAACGTAATAAATAGATCAGACAAAGTCATTATTCCCATGAGGCAAATGCTTTTGGAGAATGATCATTTCACTGCAAAGTTGAGAAGTGACAATATTGGTCAAGGGTAGAACAGGGAGAATGGTAGAAAGCTCTTGTAGTACTGAGGTCAGGTGAACGTTCTACTTTGGGGCTAACCATGTTAACAGTGGAGATGGTGATAAATGACTAGTTATCAACTAGTTATCATGTTTCAGTGGCAGAGCCGACAGCGCTTTTCTGAAGGACTGTATGTGAACTGTGGGATAAACAAAAGAATGAAACTTGGATTCTTCAGTTTTATCCTAAGCAACTGAGTAGAAGATGGATACATTAACTTAGGAAGAAAGATTTGGAAAATGTTGGATCACCTTTCAATGTCTTTTAAAATTAGTTTTTACTTATTGTTTTGTACAATATGCTACTATCGTAAGCTTTTGGGTAGCAGTGCATTTTTATTTCATAAAAATTCTCTCATCATTCTTAGGTATTAATTTTAAAGCCTTTAAGTTTTTTTGACTTTATGTTTGCCATATTAACTCTAATCTTTGACTTTGGTTGCATAATGTGCTGTGTTTACCATAGTTTTGACTCAAATGTGTAGTGATTCTTAATTGTAGGGTCTTCTATGAAATATTGAGATTCTCTGCTGAGCTGTTAAATACACCAACAATAATTGTGAATGGAAGTCTGCTTGAAAGTACATTGAATCAATAGCTGGTTTTCTAAAAATGAGGGCTCCTGGATTTTCCAGGCAACCTGAGAGCCTCCCCTGAACCATGTTAATGATTGTCCATACCTCCTGTGGGCAGGTGCTTCTGATTATAACTTTATCTAATCATTTCCAGTTTTGATTTTGTTTTCCAATAATGTTAGTTGCTTTTCCTGAGCTTGGTATAACATACTGTGGACTGTCCAACTCTCAGCTTTTTGTTTGTTATAATCTCAAAACAAAGCTGGACCATCTATTGAATCTGTATTTGAACATGTTGCTTAAAAGGTCCAAAACAAAAACAGAAACAAAACCCAAAAATGTAGCTCTATATGGTCTCCATTTGTCCTTCATTCTCCCATTTATTCTCAGACCATGCCAAAAGGTCTCCTCTCACTAAATTAGAATTTGCAAGTGGAATTATGACTCCAATCCAGAGACTGCTCTACTGGACAGACAAATATATACCAAAACTTTTGACATCCTTTCTTCAAATCTTACAGTTGAATTTCAGGGCATATGGATATAGGAAATCCTCCTTCATCTCTAGCACTCACTCAGACTCTTCCTTTTGGAGGGTTCTTAGAGAAGGAGCAGAACAGGGAGCAGTGACACTTTGTGTCCTAGATCCTTGTACAGGATACTATTTATGATGGCAAAAATTCTCATGTTTGAGTAAGTTTTTCCTTTCACATTTTTAACTCATAATCTCAATGCATTCATTCTTCTTCTGTGGGATCATTTGTAAATACACAGAAATCTTGAGAACTTTGAATTTGGAGTCTCATGAAAAAATATATCTGTGTTACCCACAATTTTTAATCTAATAAAGTTTCCAAACTATAATTATAAAACTTATTATTTACAACTTTCAAACATATACTAATAACAAAAGTATTAGAGAATAAAACATGTATGAAATAAAACATGCTTAAAGAATACACATACACACACATATATATGTTTCACGATATCAATTAATTAGAAATTCAAAAGTACTGTAAATTTCAGTCTTGGCGCCCATAGCACAGTGGTTATGGTACTGGCCACATACAAAAAGTCTGGACGGTTGGAACCCAGCCAAGGTCAGCTAAACAACAATGACAACTCAACACAAAAAGATAGCTGAGTGTGTGGCCAGTGCCTCTTGTCCCAGCTACTTGGAAGATTGTGGCAAGAGAATCACTTAAGCCCAAGACTTTGTGGTTGCTGTGAGTTGTGACACCACAGCACACTACCAAGGGTGATAAAGTGAGACTCTGTCTCAAAAAAAAAAAAAAAACTCCTGGAAATTTCTCTGACCCAGTCACATTTATTCTTTCTTTTGTTCTGTTTATTTAATAGGAATAATAGTGTATCTCAGAATAAAATTATTAATAAATTACAACTAAAATTTTTCTGGAGTTTAATCATATCATTATTTTAATTTATGCCTGTTATATTATTCATGAACATGTGCAATTCTTACATACTTGCAATATTTTTACTGTTAGAAGTTTATCTTTTGTGTTTCAAATTGAATTATGCCTTGTGTATTTATTATAATTTATTTGGCTTTTCTTTATCTTTCTGTCCCCTGTTTCCTTTTCCCTTTCTCAGTGAAACAAATATTAACCATCTCAATAGATACAGAAAAAACATTCCATAAAGTGCAGCATGCTATTGTGATAAAAAAAAAACCCTCCAGAAACTAGACACAGAAGGAACATAATTCAAAATAATCAAAGCTGTACCTGCCAAACCCACATCCAACATCATACTGAATGGGGAAAGGTGAAAACATCTTCATTAAAAAATGGAGCAAGACAAGGGTGCCCACTGTCACCACTCCTATTCAACATAGTGCTGGAAGTCCCAGCCAGAGCAATCAAGCAAAAGACAGAAATGAAGGCCACCCAAAACAGAAAAAAGGAGGTTAAACTATCACTTTTTGCTGACAGTAAGATCCTATACCAGGAAAAACCCAACAATTCACCAAGAGACTCAGCAAATTCAGGACTCCTAGCTCCTGTAAGCAAATTCAGGGAAGTCTATGTTTACAAAATCAATGCTCACAGACTAACAGTATCTCTATACACCAGTAACAGTGAAGCTGAGAGTCAAATCAAAGGCTCAATACTATTCACAATGACTACAAAGAAAATAAAATATTTAGTAATATACTTAACCAAGGTGAAAGACTACTATAAAGAAAACTCCAAAATACTAAGAAAATAAATTTGTAGAGTTTATTTAAAAAATGAAAAATAAAATTCATGCATCAGTAGAATCAACATTGTTAAAAAGTTCATACTACCCAAAATGATTTACGGTTTACACTACCCAAAATGATTACATTTAAATGTAATCTCCATCAAAATACCAATGTTTATTTCACAGATCTAGAAAGAATAATTCTAAAAGAGTTCCAAATAGTGGAAGTAATCTTAAGCAAAAGGAGCAAATCTGAAAGCATTGTGAGACTTCAGAACATATTACCAGGCTGTAGCAATGAAAGCAGCATGGTACAGGCACAAAAATAGAGAAAAAGAGCAATGGAATAAAATGGAAAACTCAGTAATAAAGCCAGCTGCATACAGTCAACTATTTTTGACAAGGCAGACAATAGTAGACACTGGGAAAAAAGAAGCTCTATATTCAACATTTGGGCTTTGAAAATTGGATAGCAACATGCAGAAGAATGAAACAGGACAGTTGTCTCTCTCTCATTTCTCATAAAAATTAATTCAAGAAGGATATAACCCTTAAGTATAGGTCATGAAATCCTAATAATTCTAGTAGAAAATGTTGTATCACTCTTCTAGATACCAGTCTAGGCAAAGAATTTGTGAATGAAATATGAATGACAATCACAGAAATGACCCAAATATATGATTGGGCCTTTAGTAAATTAAAAAGCTTTTGCACAGCCAAGAAAAGAGTCAACAGAGCAAATAGACAATGTAAAGAATGGGACAAAATATTCACAATCTATACATTCAATAAAGGGCCAATAACCAGAATTCTATAAGAACTAAAGAAAATCAAGAAAACATCAGATGACCCACATCAAAAATTGGCACAGAACATGAAAAGAAGTTTTTCTACAGAAGACAGATAAATAACCAAGAAACATATGGAGAAAATGATGACTGTCTGTAATCAGCAGAGAAAACAAATTAAAACCACAATGAGGTATTTATTATCTTACCCCTGTTTGAATGACTTTTACAAAAATGTCCAAAAACAATAGATGCTGGAGTGGATGCAGAGAGAAACACTTATCTACTGTTGGTGGAAATGTAAATTGGAGCGACCTCTACGGAAATTATACAGAGATTCTTCAAAGAACTAAAAGTAGACCTACCATATTTGATCCAGCAATCCCAGTAGTAGGTATTTCTAAAAAGAAAAGAAGCTATTCTATCAAAAAGTCACCTACACTTGAATGTTGATTACAGCACAATTCTCAGTTACAAAGATGTGGAATTAAACCTAGTACCCAAAAGTTCGTGAGTGGATAAACAAAATATGATATATGTATACCATAAAATACTATTCAGCCATAAAGAACAATTATTTATGCCTTTACAACAATTTTGACAGAACTAAAGACATTGCTCTACGTGAATATCTAAAGAATGGAGAAACAAACACGACATCTGCTCACTATTAAGCTGGAACTAACCAAAGAACACACATATGCTTAGAGGGAAATAAAACGTAACAGACATCAATCACAAGTTAGAGGGGAGAAGAGAATTGGCAAAAACCTACTAAACAAGTACAGTGAGCACTGCCTGGGGGACAGGCACACTCGTAACCATGACTCCAGCATTGTAAAATAATCCATGGAACCAAAAATATTTATACCCCCATAATACTTTGAAATAAAAAACAAATCTAAAATGATAAATATTACTTAAGAATACATAAGACATGAAACTATAAAAATAATAGAAGAAAGCGCAGGGAAAAGTCTTGAAGGAATTGGCCTGGGTGAATATTTTATGAGGACCTCCTGGGCAAATGAAGTTGCATCAAAAATACATTACTGGGACCTGATCAAACTTAAAAGCTTCTGCCCAATGAAGAACACAGTTAGTAGAACAAGCAGACAGCCCTCAGAATGGGAGAAGATATTTGCAGGATATGTCTCTGAGAAAAGTTTAATAACCAGAATCCACAGTGAACTCAAACATATTAACAATAAAAGAACAAGTGATCCCATTTCAGGCTGGGCAAGGGACTTGAAGAGAAATTTCTCTGAAGAAGACAGGTTGCACAGCCTACAGACACATGAAAAAATGCTCACCATCCTTAATCATCAGAGAAATGCAAATCAAAACTACTTTGAGATATCATCTAACTCCAGTAAGACTAGAGCACATCTCAAAATCCCAAAACCAGAGATGTTGGTGCGGATGTGGAGAAAAGGGAACACTTCTACACTGCTGGTGGGAATGCAAACTAATGCAAACTACAGTCCTTTTGGAAAGATGTTTGGAGAATACTTAGAGTTCTAAAAATAGACCTGCCATTAGATCCTATAATTCCTCTACTAGGTATATACCCAGAAGACCAAAAATTGCTAAGACAAAGATATTTGTACCAGAATGTTTATTGCAGCCCAATTCATAATTGCTAAGTCATGGAAAAAACCAAAGTGCCCATTGACTCATGGATGGATTATTAAATTGTGGTATTTGTACACTATGGAATATTATGCAGCCATAAAGAAAGATGGAGACTTTCAGGTTTACATGGATGGAGCTGGGAAATATTCTCCATCCCAAGAATGGAAGAAAGGTATCCCAATGTACTCAGCCCTAAGTTATAACTTTCATATGAAGGCTATAACCCAATCTCAGTACAAGAATATGGGGAAAGGGGTAAGGGAGGGGAAGGGAGGGGGAGGTGAAAGGAAGGGAGGGTGGAGGGTGGCTCCACACCTACGGTGCATCTTAGAAGGGTGCAGGTGAAGTTTACTAAATGTAGAGTATAAGGATTTGAACACAATAACTGAGAAAATGCCATGAAGGCTAAGTTAACCAGGTCGGTAAAAATATTTCAGACTGTATATGGAACTAGCACATTGTACACCATGATTGCATTATTGTACACAGCTATGATTTAATAAAAAAAAAAGAATGCATATGCAGCAAAAATATATAAAGAAATTCATGAAGTCATAATGACGAATTAAGGACGATGATCACCTCTAGGGGGGATCCTCTATAGGGAATTTTTCCTGTCTTGGTAGTGTGTTATTACTTAAGGTGGGAAGAAATTGAATAGGTGTTTGCTAAATATTCTTTATGCTTTTGCTGTTTATCTGGAATATTTTCCAATAAAATTTTAAAAATAATTAATGGAAATCTCAAAGGAAAAAAATAATACAAATGGTCTGGTACATATTACCCTTGTAATTTTTCAAATCTTTTTTTTTAAAGATTACAAACATGGAAGCATGCATTTCTGTACAATTTTCTTTTTCTTGTAAAAATATATAATATCCCATTTTACGTATGATACGTAAAATTCTTATTCTTTTTAATAGCTGCAGAATATTAAATAGTACATATGTATATGCCTATGTATTTTATCTGCCCCTTATTTATGACCAGACAATGCTATAATAAATACCATTGAACAGGTATGTTTATACATTCATTTTCATAAGATAGATTCCCAAAAGTGGGTACAAGACAAGGAGTAAATACACTAAAAATATATTGTTACTCCTTCAACATCTATGTCCCTAATCAGCACTTTAAAATTTTTCATAACCTTATACAATAGGATATATCCCATTTGATTTACTTTCATTCTGGATATTAGATAAAGCAAGATTTTGTTTAATTTTCATTTAGAATTTTGTTTTGGAACTATTTCCTTATACTGCTGTTCATTTATTATTCTGACTATTTTCTTCAATATGTAAATGTTCTTTGTATATTTATGTTATAACCATTTTGTAAATTGTATGTCTTATATTAGCCAGAAACTGACTTAAAAGTTGAAATTATATATTAAATACTATTTATAAAATGTATTTGTTACATAAGATTATTACTATGATTTGTTAAATAAGGGTAGACTGTGGAATTGCCATATTAAATGATGGGAAAATAATTGTTATCATAGCTTCACCATAATTTACTTATCTATATGTCTTATGTTGGCCAGAACTTATTAAATTGTTTTCTTATAAAAAGTAATGCCTAGGAGGGGGACTTCCAACCCCCACCAGAGGTTCCAATAGCCAAAAAGGCTGGACAACTGCCAAGGAGACACCTGTGCCTTGGTGTCTCCTTCACTTTACACTTAGGACTAAATGTGGAACCCCCATTTCCTTTGCCTAGGTCAATTTCTTGTGAATTTCCTAGGCCTCAATTCCATGAATGGACTGTATCCATTCATTGATACATTCATTCACCTTGCCCCTGGCGGAAGGGATTGTATTCATTTGTTTCCTGGCCAAGGAACCCATACACCTATATATACCCTGAGACAAAATGCCTAAAGGAGGAGACGGGGAAAGACCAGGAGAGAAGCGGAGAAAGCGTCTCTCTCCCCACTTGAATTCTTCCCTCTACCAGGAGCTTTAGTGTTTTCTGTATTCTTTTCTGTAAATAAATTCTGTCTTCCCACTGGGGGGTGAGGGGGAAATAATGTAATGAAGAATAATAAAATACATGTATTTAAAAAAAATAATAAAAAATAAAAGGAAAAGCCTTTTGATGGTTTTAATATGAGTATCTTGACTGTAAGTTGCCTCTTTATGTAAATTACTGAGGTTGGAATTAAAGCAATGCCATTCAGAGTAATTTAATTAATATCAAAAGAACAATAATGTATGAGTACCTATGTTATAAATGCCTGGTATCTTGGAGTATTCTAGTTAGAATGCTAAAGTAATTACCTATAAATTCATTTTATGATTTGTGTTGATATTTCTTTGTGTTTATTTTTAAAAATTTTTTCTTTCTTTTTTCTTTCTTTCTTTCTTTCTTTTTTTTTATGCAGGATCTTACTCTGTTGTGCCAGGCTAGAGTGCCGTAGTGTCATAGCTCATACCAACCTCAAACTTCTGGATTCAGGTAATTCTCCTGCCTCAACTCCTCCAAGTAGCTGGGGCTGGTGCCTGCCTCTATACCCAGCTAGTTTGTCTTTTTTTAGTAGAGATGACATTACTCTTACTCAGGCTGATCTCCTACTCCTGAGTTCAAGCAATCTACCTTCTTCGGTCTCAGAATGATAAGATTAAAGACGTGAAGATTCACACTGGCCTTTTGGTTGGTATTTCTAAAGCCAGCCTTATGTCTTGCACTGGGCAAGTCCAAAATAAATTTATTAAATATAGATTGTTTGTTACTCAACTTGCTCCAAAAACACTTAAAGAATTTGATAAGAAATATACACATTATTTAAGAAATATTTGAACTGTAATAGTCCAGTGGGGGGGGGATTAATTAAACTGTTGGATCAATACATGAATGAAAGTAAATGTACAAGTCATTTAAATTATAAGTAAGTTTTAGAGTTTGGTGTGAGAGATACATTTCAATCTATTCAAAAAAAAATGTAAAGTTAAGGTACTGCTATGCAAGCCTCATTAACAATAAATAACCCTAGTTCGAGACCAGCCTGGGCAAGAGTGAGACCTTGACTCTAAAATAGCCAGGCATGTGGCAAGCACCTGTACTCCCAGCTACTTAGGAAGCTGACTGTGATTTTTACAAAATACCATTAAGTCTAATATATTCTTGTAGATGCCTTGGCTGTCTATGCAAAATCATATCATCCATAAATAGAGAAGTATCTCTTCCCTTTTAATCCTCATGCTTTTAATTTCTTTATTGCATTGAATAAGATAAAATAATGAATAGAATAATGAATAAAATAATGAATAGACATTATAAGAATAACTTCTCCCATCTTTTCTCCAATTTTAAAGAAAAAGAGTTCAATATTTCATAATTAACATGACATTTCTAGATTTTGGGGGGACGAAATAAGCATAATCAGAATGAGAGAATTTTCTAGTTTTCTGATTTTGATAAATGCATTTACTGCAATTATTGGAATGCTCATAAGATTTTGTTTTCTTCTATGCTATTGCTTGATAAATTAAATTTGTTAAGTAGTAAACATTTAACCTATTTGCATTTGTGAGATAACATACACTTGATCAAAATGTATTGTGTTTCTGTGTATTACTTAATTTAATCTGCCAATAGTTTGAGGAGGATTTATAGTGTTGATGGTCATAAAAAATACTCCCCTTTAATTTTCTTTCATTATGTCTTTTTCTCAGGTTTTATTACCAAGGTTATTTTGGCTTTACAAAATAATTGGGAAAGTATTCTCATTTTATTTTCTGAAAAAGCCTACGTAAGAAAGCCTATGTAAGAATGGCATAATCTCTTCTTTGAATATTTGGCAGAATTTATCAGAGAATCCATGTGCTTCTGAAATTTATTTGAGAATTCTTTTCATTATAAATTTAATTTATTTAATACATACAAACTTTTTATTTAATACATATAAAATATTTCTCCTGGATTAGTTTTTTAAAGAACTTTTCCATTTCATTCATTTGAAAAATTTTATTAGAAAATATCTTTTTGCAGTTCTTAAATGCTAAATTTGTATCACCTTTTTCATTTCTTACATTTTTCTTTAAATAACTGGTTATCTTAAAAAAAGATTTAGAAAGTGATCTACTAACCCTATTCTATAATCTCACTCTGCTTTTAAGGCCATTCAGTATTTTTAAAATATTATTTTAGATATCGTACTTTCCAGGCCTATAACTTTTGTTTGTATAAGTAAAATAGTTTAACATAGTAAATCACACATGAACTTTATGGACAGCCTATATATACACACACCAAAACACGTATTTATTTTATCATTTACTTGTTATTTTCATTCATTCACTTTTACTTAATAAGTGCTGTTTCTTTAAGTTATTAAACGTATTTTTAAAATATATTTTAGCTTCATTGTCTGCTAATTCCAACATCTGGCTTATCTGTTTCTATTGACTGCTTTTGTTTTTTCCTTGATAATAATCTATATCTTTCTGCTTCACTGTTTGTCTACTAATTATTTCATCATAGGTTGGCCATTGTAGGTGATACACTGTAGTACATGTGTATTATGTCATTTTCTTCTAATGGCTATTGATTTTTATGCTTGTTGGCACTTAAATTACTGTAGTTTTTCTGGGTGTATCAAGGTTTATTTTAGCCTTTGTTAGGTTAACGTTATTTCAATGCTGAATTTAGTTCTATAAGGTGGACCCTACTGTAGAGTCTTTACTTAGTCCAAAAGGTGAATAGCATTTCTAGGCTCTTGATTGGATGCCTGTTTGAGCAACGTCTCTCTACTGTGGCAGGACAACAGCTTTAACATCTCCCAATACTGCGTAATTTCCTTAATTATCACTTAATCCCTAACCCATTTCAGATCTGAGCTAAGCATGTGTGCTCACTCTGTGTCTGGGCTACTCTATCTTGGATCACACACGCATAGTGAATCCCAGTGTGGACTTCAAGGACACTGCTTTCAAGACTTCTCCTTTCCCTGATGCCACCCTGTTATGCAAATTAGCTCATCAAAGCACGTCTAATTTGTAAAAGAGATTACTGTTCTTTCTACTTTGTCACCACCTTACTAATTGATTTTGACATTTATAACATTAGTCTATAATTCAATGCATGAAATAACTCATACTTCCAAATGTATAAGACATTTTAGTGATGAATTCACAAAAAATGTTACGTTAATTATATATGCTTATTGGGAAGAAATTTGGCACAGAGTAATTTATGTACTTCTACAGAATCCATACTAGTATTACTGCTGTAAGCAGGGTTTAGTCTTTTATTTATTGTTTTATTATCAAACTATAAAGTCTTTACCTTCCATACAATTTTATTTTATTTTATTTTATTTATTTATTTTGAGACAGAGCCTCAAGCTGTCACCCTGGATAGAGTGCTGTGGCATCACAGCTCACAGCAACCCCCAATTCCTGGGCTCAAGTGAGTCTCCTGCCTCTGCCTCCCAAGTAGCTGGGACTGCAGGCACCTGCCACAACGCCTGGCTATTTTTTGGTTGCAGCCACCATATTATTGTTTGGCGGGCCCAGGTTGGATTCGAACCCGCCAGCTCAGGTGTACGTGGCTGGCACCTTAGCCCGTTGAGCCACAGGCGCCAAGCCCATACAATTTTATTATTATAAAATGATCTAGAGTTAAATGAATTTCATTCTCTAATACTGACTGGTTTAAAGTATGTAGATCTTCAATTAATTTTAAAAATTTTGCTAATTTAACAGACTTTATATTTCATCAAAATAACAATACTTAAAAAGTTAAGGTAGCAATTTGAAAAATAGCTAATTCATTAAAACTAAAATCAATATTTGCTTTTCATTTTGTTCTTGATAGCTTCTCCCATAGAAAACAACCTTGTAGACTAAGCATGGTGGATCACAGACTATCAGTTGTATCCAGTTATAAAGGATTAAAAAGTCTGAATCTTGATCACATTTGGCAAAGAAATGTCACCTATTTTGGAACCCTTAAAATAGTCAACATTTTATTGCACATTTTAATTTTTCTGATATTGCTCTGTAATCATATAAGGGGTAATAAAGGGTCATAATACACCTTAAAATAATCCTATGTAAAATGTCTATTAATTAAAAGGAGGAAGTTACTTTCTATTATTTTATTGTATTTTTCTCTTTATTATGACTCTGAATTTCTGTGAGATATGATGCTAATATTTTGTTAATACCTGGGAAACTAATATTTAATAGTATAGATCAGGATATGAATTTAAACTTGTTTAAAATATGATTTAATTTCTTCTCTGTAATAAGTCTGCTAAAATAAATGTGTTGGATTCTGCCTCCATTTGGTTGCATTCACAACCCATAGATCAATCAGGATGTATTCCTGACTCTGTTAAGCAATCTTGAGGCTTAAATCTTGAAGATATTTTTTTTCTTTTTGAAAAAATGTGTGCATATTCATGAAGAACCTGCCCTATTGGCTGGGTGCCTGCGTCTCAATGGTTAGAGCGCTGGCCCCATGCTCAGGAGGTCAGGGTGGTGGGTTCCAACCCAGCCAGAGCCTCCTAAACAAACAAACAAAAAAAAATAGAGAGTTGGGGGGGGGGGGAACCTTCCCTATGCTAAGCACTGTTCCAGGTATTGATATTACAAAGAACGAGATCTCTGCATTCAAGGGGATGTTATTTGATCTGGAAGTAAAACCTTCCACAGATTGTTTTTTTCATTTGATTTGTGTGATTTTTACCCACATAGAAATTTTCTAGAAAAATCCATAAAATCTCAGTGTTTGATCTTTTAATATGTGGGTTAATGGATGAATTTTTTTCTTCTTTTCATCTAAAGAAAATAAGTATTCTTCCCTTTATGTTTACTATTCTTTTTAAAAGCTTGAAGATAAATATACCCCTCTCCTCATAGCCTTTGTTGAAGCATGTTCTGGCTTTTAATCTTTTCTCATAAATCCATCAACCTCAAGTCTTCAATCACTCTTATTACTTTTCCCTGAACACATCCAGTTTTTCTACATACTTCTAATAATTATGACCTTAGAAATGATTTCCATAATTCAGGTGTGAGCTCAACGTGAACCTGTAGACAGAACCTGTCATTCTCATACTTTATGATGTAAGTTTTTTGCCAAAAGAAAGATTCCTTTACTTCTGGTCAGATTTTATATTATAATCATATCTTACCTCAAAAGAAGTTTCAGTTAAAAAAAATCAAAATCATACCACATATATTCTTAGACTAAAGTGGAATAGTACTGAAAATCCTTTCCAAGAGAAACACTCAGGTCTACACAAAGTCATGAAAATGAAACAACCTGCTGCTGAATGATCCTGGGATAATGACAATGATGAAATTAAGATGGAAATTAAATGATATCATGAAGTGAATGACAAAGGGGGAACTAAGCTATCAAAATTGTGGAAAACTGTGAAAGCAGTCTTACAGGGGAGAGTTCATAGCCTTCAACACCTACATGAAAAAGACAGAAAAATCACAAATTAACAGCCTACCAACGTATCTTAAGGAAATAAAAAAAGAAGAGCAAACCACACCCAGAGCCAGCAAAAGAAATGAGAAAGCTAAGAGCAGGACTAAATGAAACAGAAACAAACAAAAACCTGAAAGATCAATGAAACAAAAAAAATTAGTGCTTTGAAAAAGTAAACAGCATTGACAGACCATATCAGCAAGAAATAGAAGAGAAAGGACTCACATAAGCTCAGTTGCAATTGGGGAAAAAAAAGTAGACATTACAAATGATACCACAGAAATGCAGAATTTCATCTGTGAGCACTATGAAAACCTATTTGTAACAAAATAGAAAAGCTGGTGGAAAGGGATATATTCTTGGAAACATACAACATCCCAAGCCTGAATCAGTTAGAAATAGAATTCCTGATCAGATCAATAATGAGCAGTGAGATTAAAGCAGTAATAATAATAATAAACCTGCAACAAAACAAAGCCCTAGATCAGATGGATTTACAGCCCAATTCTACCAGACCTGCAAGGAACTACTAGCTATCCACCAGAAATTATTCCCTAACACCAGGAAAGAAAGGATCCTCCCTAAGTCATTGTATTATAAAGAAGGTAACAAAAATGACCACACATTTTAAGATAAGAAAAAATTGTATTAAAAGTGTAGTACTCAAAATATACCAATAACAAGAGATGAATACAAGCCCCACTTGACTTCTGCAAGCGACAAGAGGTGCTGAGAGTGGCTGCCATCAGCATCCAGACACTTCTGATTATGGTGAACTTCTGCTTGTCAACCTTGACCAAAGTGTCCACTTGTGTGCTGCATATGCCATTTCAACTTCTTCCTAAAGTACCACCAGTGTAGCAGGTTTACTGTGATACATCAGACCTGTTATGATTCCCCATACTCATACCTCCACTTTCATTGCACTTCCATGACATCCTTGAATTTCAAATGGTCTTGCCCTTTTTGAATGACAGCATGCTCCTCCATTTCCTTTGACTGTTTTGTCTGTTGCATGTGATGCTAGCATTTATTTATTAATCTCATTTTTTGAGTGAATCTCATATTACACTTGACTATCATAATTCAATTCAACTTCAAAAATTCATACATAGATAACATCTCTTAAAAGGGAAGGCTCATGGTGTGCAAGGGTCTTCCTGTACCAACTTGCAAAGTTAATTATGTTTATTTCTTCCCTATGCCATGTTTAATGACATCACATGAATATCTTTAAATTGATTGATGAGGGTATTTACACCACAGAAATGGGCAAACTTTATAAATCAGTACTCATTGTCTTTCCAGGTACCAAGAGTCTGTTGTTGAATGTCTGTTGGGACACCACTGAAGGAGCTTTTCCTAATTCTCTTGTTGAAGGTTGATCATTTGTTATACACTTAATACAAGTGCAAATAAATAGTTATTCTATGACAATTTTAAATATCCCCCATTAGAGCATATGAATTTTGTATTTTGTGTTTATTATTAATGTACCAAGTAACAATAACATTATCAGGCATTAATTAAATATTTGTTGTACACAAAAATGAATTATTGCCTTTTCTCTGGAAGTTACTACACTTACTTAAACTTAAGAAAGTATTACAGAATAGTTGGTACATTAGTTGTCTATTGATGCATATCAAATTAGCATAAATTTAACAGCTTAAAATAACATACATTTATTATTTCAAAATGTTGGTGAGTTGGTAGTCCAGTCAGATGAGCTGGGTCTTCTGTTGCTTAGGGGGCCCACAAGATCACAATCTGTAGTTTCACTGGAGGTTTCAAGGGAAGAATTGACACCCAAACTCATTCAAGTTGCTTACAGAATTCACTTCCTTGTGGTCATAGGATTTCAGACCATGGTTTTCTATTTTGTTTTTTTTATGTGTGTGTGTGTGACTATCAGATGGAAACCTCTCCTCAGCAACTGCAGAGAGCTCCTATAGTTTCTGGAAATCACTTGTGCTGCTTGCCACACGAGCATTTCCTGCATGGTCCCATACTTCAAAAAAGAAGCGAGAACAAGTCTCTAGAATGAGTCTGCTCCCAAGACAGAGTCCCATTGGCTGTAAGGTAATCAGAGGAGCTGCATCCCATGGACTTTACTGGTCCAATTTGTTAAAGCAGTCACAGATCCTGACCACACAAAGGTGTGAACGCTGGGAGGCAAAGAGAACGGGGAGAATAATAAAGAGCTCATTTACTCAGGAAATATAAAATGGTCATTATAGATTGTACCTAATTACATAATTAATGGCTATAAAATTAGAAGTGAACATGTAAAAATGCCCCAAACCAACTATAGCAAAGCTACCTTTAGGATTACTTGTTTACTAGTTGTTTAAAAAATAATAATAGGCACATTTCATTCGTTTGGTTTGGTTTCCATTCAAAGAATAGAAATATATACTTCTAGATATTTAACTCACATCTCATTTTTATGTAAATGGCAGTGCTTTTTAATAGGATTGCCATTAGATTCAATAACCCCATGTAACAACCATATTTTTAGTTTGTTAGGTCCTTCTATTGTAAAAGGTTGCCAGCACCTAAAAACAGTCAACTGTGAAGATGTTATATCCATATTGAAGGTACATTCTCTTCTTGACCTTAGCTCCCCTCGTCTTTAACTTATTTATTTATTTGAGACAATCTCACTCAGTCACCCTGGGTACAGTGCCATGGCATCATAGCTCATAGCAAGCTCAGACTCTTGAGCTTGAGTAATCCTCTTGCCTCAGCCTCCCAAGTAGCTGGGAGTACAGGCACCTGCCACAACACTGGCTAGTTTTTCTATTTTCAGTAGAGACAGGATCTCACTCTTGCTCAGGCTGGGCTTGAACACCTGAGCTCAAACAATTCACCCACTCGGCCTCTCAGAATGCTAGGACTACATGCATGAGCTATGTCTGTCCTTCTCCAGTCTTCAAAGATGCTTAATAATGTGAAAATCTTAAGATAAAAATTTTGACAGATGTTTGTCCTATTCCTTTTAAACTGTAGGCAACATGGTTCGATTTTTAGTCGAAGCTATGTTCCCTGCGCT
The DNA here is from genome assembly GCA_963573935.1 of Arctocebus calabarensis. Taxonomy (NCBI): domain Eukaryota; kingdom Metazoa; phylum Chordata; class Mammalia; order Primates; family Lorisidae; genus Arctocebus; species Arctocebus calabarensis. Next base: position 18,626 of record CAUYON010081016.1, read on the forward strand.
TATGTACGTCAGGTACTGAAAAGTATTTATTGCATTTTTGTTCCAATGTATTCAACACTTGGTTTCCTGTCTCGAAGACTGTGAACAAACATTAGAAGTCAAGAGGAAAAACACAAAATAAAGTGAAAACTATATCGGCGCCTGTGGCTCAGCGGGCTAAGGCGTCAGCCATGTACACCTCAGTTGGCAGGTTCGAATCCAGCCCGGGCCCACCAAACAACAATGATGGCTGCGATCAAAAAATGGCCAGGCGTTTTGGCGGGCACCTGTAGTCCCAGCTACTGGGGAGGTGGAAGCAAGAGACTCGCTTGAGGCCAGGAATTGGAGGTTGCTGTGAGCTGCGATGCCACAGCATTCTATCCAGGGCGACAGTTTGAGGCTCTGTCTAAAATAAATAAATAAATAAATAAATAAATAAATAAATAAATAAAATAAAGTAGAGACTAATATTGTCTTAATCAGACCTTATCTTATGTTTACTTTGAAATGACAAAAATAATATCCACTTTTTCTTATGCCAGAGTAATCACAAGATATAATCTCATTAAATTTCAGTCTAGAACTTTTAATGGATTATTCGAAATTCATTTTTTACTTGTTTTAGCAATCGTATTTCTAGACAAATATAGTACAACAATACTCATTTTGCCAAATAAATACTTGCACCTTCTCAGAATTGGCAAAAGCTAAAAGCAATGAACTTTTCTGAGTGAATACTGATTCAAATAACAGAGAAAAAAAAATCTCAACAATTCCTGCAGTTCATATTAGTGAAGTGAAAACATTTTGTGATAAGACATGAGAAACTTGTACATGATATATTTTAAATTACTTTGCCAAACTCTGTTAACATCAACCATGACTGCTAGGTATTCACAGAAAGAAATTTTTATTTGCTTGAGTAAGTTGATAACCATGTGGTAATGAGTCGGTCAATTGATAATGCTATATTGATCAGGTGTGTGTAAGAGCCTCTGCTTTCCAAAATTCAATTGGCATGCTTGCTTTCCATGGTTGAATTAGCAGGGAAGATGTTTCATTTGTGATTTTTCTCAAGTTGAACTTCATTGCTTGAGATGTAATTGTGAAGAAAGACATTGTTGGAAGGAGCTCTTCAAGGGCTATTTAAGCTGCAATTTCTGCATTTCAGACATGATGTTGAGTTTCATATTCAATACTGGAGATTGTTACAAAGAAATAGTTTCTGCTGTAGTGTGAACATTTCAATTCCATTCATCCAACATCATGACTTCTTACGGTGCTAGATCCCATAGTAAATGGCGCTGTTGCTGGTTGCAGGTTCAGCTGCCCTCCACCTGAGAACCAGACAAGAGAGGTGAGTGCTGGTGAAAGAAAGGTGGCCTAATTTAGTGCTGAAGTCTGAGGATATGACAGACTATTGGCTAGAGAACATCTCATCTCTGCTCACCAAGCAAAAGGTAAAGAAGGTTGGTGGCAAAAAGCAAGCTTTGTGTAAGTCATCCTGGTCATCTGGTGGAGCTTGTCATCAGCTGTCTGCAGTTGACCATTCTAGATTCTTGACCTGTTTTTCCTCAAGGTCATTTTCAAATCTTGTGTTGGGCAACTGTGTAAGTAAGCAGCAGGTTAATTCTAAATTTTTAAGACAAAACAAACCAAAACTCAAACTGGAAACAAGACAGCTTCCCTTTACCTAGCCTAGCCTTACAGTCTGAATGGCTGGAGTAGGCTTATACCAGGGTATCTAAATTTAGTACAGAAGATTCTCTAAAGGAACTTCCCTTGTGGTGAGTGAGATAAATACATAATTTCTGTAAGAGAGGCAGAACTAATTTCTGTATAACTGACTTAGAGAATCACTAATTTCTGTAAGAAATTAATTGCAATATAAATTTCTCCTGAACACATAATTAAATTTTCACAAAATAACCAACTCAAGACAAATTGGTAATCTATGAAAAGGAAGTATTTTTCAGGGAAAATTAATAGAGGGACTTTTTCAGGGACAAGTGTCGTGCCACCTGCAGTTTTCCCTGGTCCTGTTTTGTTAACTGTGGGTGTTTCTCCTGTTGAAGTATAAAATTGCTACTTTCTTAGTTTTGATTTAAATAATAAGTGACAGAAAATGGGAGTCACATTCAATTGAGGGTCATTTAACTAATATTTTGAAGATGCACCCTTCAAAAAAGCCCAGCCTGGTTTTATATGGAATCAGAAAAAAACCTCGAATAGCAAAGACATTACTCAGAAATAAAAACAAAGGAGAAGGAATCACGCTACCAGAACTGAGACTACTATAAATCGATAGTGATCAAAACAGCATGCTACTGGCACAAAAACAGAGAGGTAGATGTTTGGAACAGAATAGAGAACCAATAGATGAATCCAGCTACTTACCATTACTTGATCTTTGACAAGCCAATTAAAAACATTCAGTGGGGAAAGGACTCCCTATTTAACAAATGGTGCTGAGTGAACTGTAGAAGACTAAAACTGGACCCACACCTCTCACCATTAACTAAGGTAGATTCTCACTGGATTAAAGATTTAAACTTAAGACATGAAACTATCAAAATATTAGAAGAAAGTGCAGGGGAAACTCTTGAATGAATTGGCTTGGGTGAATATTTTATGAGGAGGACTCCCCAGGCAATTGAAAGAGTATCAAAAATACACTACTGAGACCTGATCAAACTAAAAAGCTTCTGTACAGCTAAGAACATAGTAAGTATAGCAAGCAGACAGCCCTCAGAATGGGAGAAAATATTTGCAACTTATGCCTCCGACAAAGGTTTGATAACCAGAGTCAGAGAACTCCAACGTATTAGCAAGAAAAGAACAAGTGATCCCATCTCAGGGTGGGCAAAGGACTTGAAGAGAAACTTCTCTAAAGAAGACAGGTGCACGGCCTACAGATACATGAAAAAATGCTCACCATCCTTAATCATCAGGGAAATGCAAATTAAAACTACTCTGAGATATCACCTAACTCCAGTAAGATTAGCCCACATAACGAAATCCCAAAACCAAAGATGTTGGCGTGGATGTGGAGAAAAGAGAACACTTCTACACTGCTGGTGGGAATGCACACTACTATGTTCCTTTTGGAAGGATGTTTGGAGAGTACTTAGAGATCTAAAAATAGACCTTCCATTCGACCATATAATTCCTTTACTAGGTATATACCCAGAAGACCAAAAATCACACTACAACAAAGACGTCTGTACCAGAATGTTTATTGCAGCCCAATTCATAATTGCTAAGTCATGGAAGAAGCCCAAGTGCCCATCGACCCAAGAATGGATTAATAAACTGTGGTACATGTACACCATGGTATGTTATGCAGCCTTAAAGAAAGATGGAGACTTTACCTCTTTTGTGTTTACATGTATGGAGCTGGAACATATTCTTCTTAGCAAAGCATCTCAAGAATGGAAGAAACATCCAATGTACTCAGCCCTACTATGAAACTAGTTTAAAGGTTTCATATGAAGGCTATAACCCAACTATAGCACAAGAATATGGGAAGGGAGGGAAGGGGGGAGTTTGTGGTGGAGGGAGGGTGGGGCCACGCCTGTGGTGCATCTTAGAGGGGTACAGGTGGAACTTACTAAATGCAGAATACAAATGTCTTCATACAATAACTAAGAAAATGCCATGAGGGCTATGTTGAGCAGTTTGATGAAAACATTTCAGATTGTATATGAAACCAGCATATTGTGCCCCTTGATTGCACTAGTGTACATAGCCATGATTTAATAAAAAAAAAAAAAAAAAAAAGATGCTTAGGGTAGCAATGAGAAAACACACCAAATTGACACCTGACTCCATAGAGGGTTAGATTATTTTAAAAGACAAATTTATCCCTCAAGTGGCTCCAGACATTCAAAGAAAACTCCAGAAATTGGCTCTAGGCCCAGACCATAACCTGGAGAATCTTCTTAAAATGGCCACTATGGTCTTTTACAACTGAGACCTGGAGAGAAAGGAGGAAAAAAGAGAGAAAGGAACAGAAAAGAAAGACAGCTCTAGTAATGGCACTCCAACAAACGAGCAACTTTCAGGGGCAGAGGGAAACCAGAGGAGCGAAAAACAAGTGCTTCCAATGTGGTCAGACTGGCCACTTCAGGAAAGACTGCCCCCAGAAGCACCACTGGCTGGGCAAGCCACCTGGCCCCTGTCCAGAATGCAAGGGTAACCACTGGTGGGTGGCCTGTCCCCAGAGGTTAAGGCCTTCTGGGACACTGACCCCATCGGAGCCCAAACTGGACTGAGGGTGCCTGGGGCAAATTCTCATGGCTCCAGCATGTGTCATCACCCCTCAAGAGCCCCAGGTTTGCCTTATAGTGGAGCGCCAGGAGAAAATATTTCTTTTGGACACTGGAGCAACCTTTTCTGTACTTCTCTCTAACCATGGTCTTTTATCTCCCAAATCCATAACTATACAGGGGGTGTCTGGAAAGCCGGTTACCAAATTTTTCTCCCAGCCTTTAAGCTGCAATTGGGATGACTTGCTGTTTTCTCATGCCTCCCTAATTGTGCCTGAAAGTCCTGCTTCCCTTTTGGGGAGGAACATACTAACTAAAACAGGAACTTTTCCTCCTGGAGATCTAGTCATGATCAAAACTCTTCCCTCTAATTTACTTTCCCTAACCCCAACTTGGCAAATCCCCTTCCCTGTCATCTTGCCTTCTTCTATAGCTGTTAAAGTTATAGGAGTCAATTCCTGCATACATCATTCACGAGTAAAATCCTGTAACCCTCCATCTTCTACGGAGGCAGACAATGAAGACAGCCAACCACGGTCCACCTACACTTGTGAGCCAAAAGAAAGTTTGAAGTTATCATTTAAGAAACAGCAAGAAAAATCCTAATATGGTTTTCTTTTACCATCACTGAATAAGTGCTTCTGACCTGATGCTGTTCTACCTTTGCCTATTACTGATTATACTAATCAGATTTATGTTTTCCAGAAATGTCATCAAGCCACACACAATAAAGGTGGTTCCAGTCCATGAACTCCTGTATCACTTTCCCTCCGGAGAAACCTGAACTGCCCCCTTCTATCATCACCCAATTAAGCAGGAAGCAGTTACATCAAGTCTTCTCCCCTTTTCCCTAACAGCAGTTAGAGTTTCTACTCCAAGAGGGAGAATTGATGCAGGACATTTGATGCCCTAGCCAGCTCAGTGGAGCTGGTGGACCTGCCGCCTCCTCCTTGGCAGTGTCAGTGCTGCAGCAGCCAGCTGAAGAACCGGCGGGCTGGATGACAGGCAAGGAGGTGGACCTCCAACCCCCACCGGAGGCTCCAATGGCCAAAAAGTTCGGACAACTGCCAAGGAGACACCTGTGCCTTGGTCTCTCCTTCACTTTACACTTAGGACTAAATGTGGAACCCCCATTTTCTATGCCTAGATCAATTTCACGTGAATTTCCTAGGCCTCAATTCCATGAATGGACTGTGTCCATTCATTGATACAGTCATTCACTCTGCCCCAGTGGAAGGGACTGTGTTCATTCATTGATACATTCATTCACCTTGCCCCTGGCGGAAGGTACTGTGGTCATTCGTTTCCTGGCCAAGGAACCCATACACCTATATATACCCCGAGACTAAAAGTCTAAAGGGAGAGAGGGGGAAAGACCAGGAGAGAAACGGAGAGAGCTTTTCTCTCCCCACTTGAGTTCTCTCTCTCTACCAGGAGCTTTAGTGTTTTCTGTATTCTTTCCTGTAAATAAATTCTGTCTTACCATTGGAAAAAAAAAAAGATTTTTCTGTTTCTCTATCAATGTTTGCTATGCTTCTCACAGTCAGCGAATGATTGGTAAACAAGTCAATGAATTTTTGCCATTTTTTAATTAGTTCTGCTCATTACTGGCTACCCTGACTTCTCTTCATCAGGAAACTTTCTCTTCCTGTAGAAAAACATTTAATCCATTTGTACATTGCCATTTTCTTCATGGCATTATCCCCACAAACTTGGACTAACATGTCCCTGATTTCACTTCGACTCTTGCCAAGTTTAACAAGAAAGTTAATGCTTATTCTTTGCTCTAATTCAAATTAGAGAACAAAGATCAATAATAAATGCCACTCAGCAAGACACTGCCACATGTTGATGTGAACACAACTGTGAGCCACTGATATACCAAGGCTATGAAACCTTACCTACTTGTCCAGACAGTGCTGCCAATATAATCATGCAATGACTGTCAGGCCTTGTACCATGACAGCTCTTGTGGCCATTCCAGAAAGAGTTTCAAAATTGCTTTGAAAGGTAGCCTAGGCAGTGGCATCTGTGCATAGCTCTCCAAGGAGAGTACTTTGAAGATGACCATGGTGATATTCAACAATGAGATTGCAGCACTTTTTCTAGATAAGTTCATGAACTTAATTGCCAGAACTCATTGGACAAGGATATTCTGAGAATAAGGAGCGATGCGGCAGGGCAGACAAGGCAAAGAATAGAGGGGGTTGTTGGGCAGAAGATCTAGATTTGAGTCCTGGACCTTTGGGCTTGATCCAGGAAGTTGGTCCTTCGTGCTTCAGTTTCCTCACTGACAACAAAAGATTAATGATGCCTTCCCTGAAGAGAGGTCCCGAGGAGTGAAAGGAAGAACACAGGTGCCCAGTAAGCACTGTGGAGGGAGAGAGCAGCCAAGTGAAAGCTGATGGCATTGCCATGAGGAACAGTGTCTTCAGTGGAATTCTGCTGAATAGAAGAAGAAAGCCGGGGAAGAAAGGGAAGAGAAATCACCTTGCCCACATAATTTAGAGTGAGGAAAATATGAATTTGACATAGATGAAAACATAAAATGTCAACAAAGTGCTTGGAGGAGTGGAAAAATAAAGATTGTCATAGCATCAAGTGCTAAAATACAAAAATATGATTGGAGTTTCTAAGAACTCTGGCTATCTTGCCTTTAAATAATTTGTAGGCTGTTAAATTATTTGTAAATGGCTGAGACAACAAAAACTTTGGGGGGCTATGGTCAGGTGCATCTAACCATCTCCTCACAGCCTCTTGAAGGACAGATGCAGGCAGGGGGCTAAAAAGCAAGAGCATGGTTTCCAAGTGTGCGGCCGTGAGAATGGCCAGACAGCAAGATCACACCAACCTGCACCAAAGACTCTGTCTCGGCTGTGGAACATAGAGCCCCTGGGGGAGGGAAAGTCACCACATCCTATTTAATGTGCATGAAAAACATGGAACAGATTCAGTCTGGCAGAGGAAACTGGTCACTTACCTGGAGAATCATGAAGTGAGGAGTGCTTCTTATTCAAAAAGCAGATGATGTTATTTTCCAAAAGCCAGGCACAGGCAAGAAGAGGCAATTAAATTTTCCTAAGTTCTCTGGAGGCTGCTTCAAATTCTTTGGCTAGCTCATTCCTATAATGTTCTGAAACCACAGCTAACATAGTTCATTTACAATTGACCATACGCATCATAGCCCCAACAGTGGGCACTGCTGAAACCACACCAGTGCACAGGCTCCAGACATGCCCCAGGCTGCACACACATGTGCAGGCCCCAGGTACACTGGAAATGCACTTTGGAAGGATAGGGATGTGCTTTAGAACACACAGAAGGGAAGAAGCCAAGAATTTTCTCCTTTGTCTTACAACATATCCCTTCTTCCTCATTTAAGTAGATCTAATACCCCTATCAATGCTGCTTAGAGGAGTGTCTAGATTATCCATGAATTACTGCTAGACATAGTTATTGCTAAGGATGGTGTCCCATCCTGGTGACAACTCTACTGACTAATATGGGGATGTGTCTGAAGAGACACATTCAGCCACCACTGTCCCTGTCCCTAAGCAATAGTGCTGATCTTGCCCTAGGACACACATTCATATGGGCTGGATCTAATACTGCCTTGCTTGGGGGAAGAATGCCAAGTAAAGGACAAACAACTGTGGCTTTTATCCTTGGCAAGCTTGATAAGACCTGGCCCCTGGAGAGGTGCCACAGTTAAGTGTATAACATCTTTTACTGACTGACCTTTGGGACCAAGGTCCTGGGACAGAAATACCTTAACATCTACAGCAGAGATGATCTGTCTTGAAAAGAGTTATGTAATTATCAATAATGGCAATAATTCCACTCAGAGTCCAGCCAAAGTCCTTACTGACCACAGTGCCCCCTGAGAGTCAGCCCCTTGCCCGTGTTGCTACAGCTCTCTCCAAATAGGCCCAGGCACACCAGCTTCTTGCTGCTCTTTAAATACATTGAGCCATTTGATGCAGCCACTTCCACTTCCTGTAGCTGTCCTCCCTGGATATCCACGAGCTGACACTCCTTACCTCCTTAAAGTCTGTGCTCCAATTTCATCAGGGAAAGCCACACCCACTATGTACTTGCTGTCACCAGCCTGGTCCCCACCAGTCAGTTTGCACATGCCTTTTTCCATAGCTGTTGTTATCATATAATATGCTGTATACACTAATTTACTGTGTGTATTGTCACCCCAGATGGAATATATAAGTTTTCACAATGAAGTTTGCAAACTCATCCTGGAAAAAGTGCTACATACCTCACTGCTGAATATCTCTACCATCACCTTTGAAGTACTCCCCATGGGAATCTCTGCATGGATGCCAGCACCTAGTCCAAGGTATTTTTTCTAAGATGAGTTCACAAACTTAATTGTCAGACCATTGTGTGACAACAGGGCCTATTCCAGAAAAAGTGTCCCAAAATTTCTTTGAAGAATGGGCGAGGCACTGGCATCAGTGCACAGCTTCCCAAGCAGAAGACGTCAAAGGTGACCAGGGTGATATTCAGCAGTGAGGTATATAACACTTTTCCCTAGAATTAGTTCATCAATTTAATTGTCAGCCCTTGTATGTAATCCTCATTAGGGCAGGAATCTTTGTTTTATTTGCTGACATATCCTAAGGCCTAGATAGTCTGTGGCACATAGTAGGCGCACAATAAACATTAGCTGAATGAGAGAAAGTATCTCACTTTGTAGCAGGTACAGTTCAAAGAGCATTGCATTCATTTAAACCTCACAGTACCATTCTGTTATTATTCTGGTTTTACAAATGAAGAATCTAAGGCACAGAGAGGTTAAGTGACTAGCCCAAGATTGCCCTACTAGGATATAATAGACCTAGAATACAAACCGGTGCAATGTTTGTTCCAGAACTTCCGCTGAGCTACCTCTCTGCCAGCCCACCTAGAAGTTCATGCCTAAAGGGAAAATGTTTTCTCCAAGAGGAAGGAATATATTTTCCTGCTTGCTCTATAACAGAATAATCTTAGACACTCACAGAGATTGTTACTGCAAAGGGATTTTAATAATGCTTTTAGAGCCTTGTAGCTAGCATGAAGATTGAATATGCTAATAACTGTAAATAGCAATTCCATTTACTAAGCATATTAGTGAGTCTCTAGATTCAACAGGTATTAAAATATGCTAATATGGTTACTGAAGAAATTGTTGACCCCAAAGGGTTCAATTTGGAGCAGCAAACCAATTATCCCAACCAAAAGTTACCTGCTTGTTTTCTGATATGTTGATGACTTAAAATGTGAACCATCCATTTATTAATTTCTGCTTGTTAAACTGTAAAAATTTGTGCCATATTATTTTAATTGCATCAATTAAAATGAGAGTCACATACATAGCATGGGTGTCATTGTACCTGTATGCTAGTAATTAATCAGACACTGAGAATAAAGGGCCACTAAAATATTATTAGGTCATCAAATATGAAATGTCTGAATTTGAATCAAATGTTTAGTTTATTATACAACAAACAGAAAAAACAGCACAATTAGTCAAAGTATGTGCCTAAACTATCGACACAATTTTACCATCCTAGCAGTAGCTTGTTTGCTATAGCAGTGAAGAAGTCAGGAGAGAAAATGGCAATGAAATCCTGAAAGGCGTTTTCCACAGCTTGTTGAAAATTGAATCTTTTTGTCTTATAAGAAGTCTGCAAGAAGTGGTAGTCAGTCTGGCACCCACGGTGATAACAGATAGGTTCCAAGTTCAGATTCTGTATTTGGAGCAACACTGTTTGTGTAAGCTTCATCTTGCAAGAGGACTGGACAGTCTCTAGGGACCAATCGCAGTTGTTTAATAGCAGCATCCTCAGTTGGCTGCAATAGACATCCCTGAGATCCACTGGCCAGTTTTCGTGAAGCTGCAGTAGGTAACACCGGAGCTGGCCCACCACACAGACACCATGAGCTTTTTTTTGATGAATATTCAGGTTTGGACTGTGTTCATCACTTCATCTTTGTCCAACCATGTGCCAAACATTTGGAATTGTCAGAAAAAATCCATTTTTTTCATTGCATCTAATAAGGTGTAGTTACTGTTTGCCTTTATGCTGTGGCAGCAAAGAAAGTCAAGCTTCCAGATGATTTCTCTTTTGACCCTGGTTTAATTCAAGCAGAACTGATCTACCCAGCCTTTTTACATTGCTTATTTATTTCAAATGGCCCAATATTGTTGGAATTGTGGCATAAAACCTGGCATCTAATTCACATGTAGGTTGAGATGGATTCACTTCCACTACAGCTTTCAGATCATCTTTATTCACCTTGGTCTCAGGTTGCTCATGTAGTACATTCCCAGACCATGGACCATAGTTCATTAGCCACATCCTTCTCTAACACTTTGGAAACTATCTGTGCTGCACTGGTTCCACAACAGAACTCAAATCTTAATATAACATGAATTTTCAACTCATCCATGGTTTCACAAAAATTGCTCTAAAAAATTTGAAAAATAATCACAAGTCAAAACATCCATTGGGAAGAATGAGTATGTACCTTCACAATAAAAATAAAACATATAGGGTCAAAGTGAAGTGTCAGAATTAGTACTTCAGGATATTGGACATTTCATACTTAATAACCTACTATCATTATGAAGCATATCAATAAAGAAGAGAATATTGTGTATTTTTAAGGCTATTGTAAAATAATAAATATATTTACAAACATGATTACCTAATAATTTAGATCAGGTTTAAGGGGAAGAAAATCCTAAATAATTGTTCCTTATTTTTTTCAGATGACAGGACAAGATATTTCATTATCCATTTATTATATAGTTTATGCTCTGAATTAATTTTATTGCCCTTAATAATGGTACAGCATGAAATAGAAGTCCAGTGAATTAAACAGAGTCTAACTTCAAACCTAACTTCTTTCATTCAGCATGATGTTGGCAAGATTCACCCATGTTGTTTAGTGGTAGTTTATTCACTCATTTTTATGGTAGTATTCCATTTTGCAAATATACTACTATCTCTATTAAATTTTATGGACATCTAAAGGACATTTGAGTTGGAGCATTATGAATATGTCCCTATAGGTGTTTTCACACATGTTACTTAGCATACATTTGCATGCATTTTCATCATATGACCTCAGGAGAGGAATTTCTAAGTGACAGGTTATAAGTATGATTTGCTTTAGTTCATGTTACCTATGCCCCAGAAGCAGTCCCGAGGCAGAGATATGAATGCCAATAGTTTCTGCAGGCAGTGATCCCAGTGCTCATTGGCCATGGAAGTGGAGACACGGGAAATGGAAAAAAGCACTTCATGTATCATCAAACAAGTCACCATGCAAGCAGCTGGCACTGAAAAGAACATGTTTCAGTAAAGAAACTAGGGTATTTCTTTACCAAATCTCCATTTGCTGTTGCTGGGAAAGTGTTGGAGCTGCAAGCTGTGTGCTCTGTAGCCAACATAAATCCTGAAGGCAGAGAAGCAGAAGTGAGGGTAAGAGGCAGCCCTAGGTGCACGCAGCTGTTCTGAGAAGATGGAAGTTAATGGCATTTACAATGATAGCTAAATTGAAAGAAAGAAAGAAAGGAAATTCCCTATGTGGCAAAAAGGAAGAGGGAAACCAAAGCAAAGCTGCTATTAGGAGGTAAGGTCCTGCCACAATGAGTCTCCGACCAGGTATGGGCTCTTTCCAGGAGCTGGAAGTGGAAATATAAACTTGAACCTGTGTGAGGAAAAAATGAATTCCTTGTACACAACCTTAAGCCTGAAGAACAACCTTGCTTATAAAATGAGATATGAAAACTTTGTCCACCAGAAACAAAAAGAAACATGCTGTTTGTCCCAGGCTTTAGCAGAGGAGGGGGGAAAGTGAGGGCCTGGGCTGCACGTGGATTTGAGGCCTGGACTAATACTGTCTCTATGGCACAAGACTATAAAGCCAAAAAATTAATATTACACTAAAGAAATTCCTTAGGCACCTGAAATCACTCTCATTATTGGGAAGATTCCTGCTTCAGGAGACTGAGGCTTAATCCCACTAGGAAGCTGTGAGAGGTGGTGTAAGACCCATCTCAGAGTTATCTCAATCGGGGGGAGGAGGAGTAGGAAGGGGCTGGAATATTTGATTGAGGCCACCTCCTTGATCCCTCCTGGGATATTAACTCCCCAGGTCTTTTATCTTGCCCCATGTGCAGGCCTAGGAAGATCTAGCTCCTAAAGGAAATCCTCAGGCAAAGCTTCCAGGTTAAGCATGTGGGAATAGTGGGTACTGAGGAGGTGCAGGTAGGACTCCAACAGTGTCTCTACATGACCAAACTATTCACATTCCTGGAACCCGCTGTGGAAAATGTCTCATTGCTTCATACTTTTCTCAACACTTGGTATGTCTCCCTTTTTAACAATTTAAGCTATTCTGGTGAGTGATTGCTAATATATTATTGATCCTTTATTTTGTATTCTCCTAGTGATGATCAATGAGGTAGCAAATCTTCTCATATGAGGACTGGCCATGGGATATCCACTATTGTGAAGGGATAAGTCATTTAATCATTTTTCTTTTTGGTTGTTTGGTTTTGGTTGATTTGAAAAACTTCTTTATATGTTCTGGCCATGAGTCCATCCTTTTTAGCCATATTGACTGCAAATATCTTCACCTAATTTATGGCTTATTCTTTTCTTCTCTTAATTGTATCTGATGAACAGAAATTCATAATTTTAATTTATACAATGAATAGATTGCTTCCTTTATGGTTTGTGCATTTTGTATTCTGTTTAAGAAATATTTGCCTACTCAAAGTTCATGAAAATATTTCCCTTTGACCTTTAAATTTTTAATCCACCTGGAAGTGATTTTTGTATACAAGAGGTGTCAAAATTTACTCTTTGCACTGTAGGCATCCAATTGGCCCAGCACCATTTATGAGAAGGCCATTCTTTCTTCCTCCACACTCAACTACAATTTCAGGAGTTTTGGTCAGCAGTTATTTACATTACCAGTATCTTTCTGCAGTCTTCTGGATTTCATCTTTCAAAGGTGATTGGTAAGACTTACACTTGGACTTTTCAAGATAATGTGTCTTTTTTTTATTGTAACTGTTTTTAAATTCTTCTCTAGCCTTGGTTTTCAGTAAATCTTACAATGATGCACCTAAATGTAGTTTTCTTTGTAATTACTTTGTGTGATGTTGCAAATCTTGATGAGTCTGCAGCAGATAAGGATTTTCCTCAGCTTCCAGTAGGCAATTAGAGAAGAGATAACCATGTTAATCCAAACAAGGCCTGACCTAATTGAGGCTGGGTTTTAGCCTTCCTAAGGTCTGGTCTATTTCCAATTTGCCATTTGTATTCATGGGTCATGCTCTTTCAGGTCAATGAAAGTCCAGCTTCTGCCAATACTCCTGCACCTTGGCTTACCCTGAGCTCCAGCTTGTATCTTCCTAGTCCCAGGAAACTGTTGCAAACTCTGTTCTGCTTGTTGGCAGCTGCTTCCCACTTGTCTTTCCATTCTCTTCAACAATGGCACTTATGAATTGTAAATTCCTCAAAGGGGAACAAAATGTAGAATATTGAATTTATCTTGCACTTTCCTTTTTTTTCTACAATATTTAACTCTAAGTCCTGGCTACCTCGGTAACTTTCTAGTGACCTTCAAACATTTTTTTGAATTTTTGTTTTTTTATGCTTACTTATTCTTGCTGTTAAGTATTGATCTGCTGCAAGCTAGTTCCTTGTGGCCAGAAGCAAAAGTCTTAGTGGTATTTTACATAGCAAACTTTGTTAACAGATATTTTTAGCTGGCACTGCCATCCAGTTTCAATGTAATAGCTGATGTTCCTAATACCAAACTTGCAGCATTCTGGTGTTAATGAGTCTTATGAGTTACCAGAGATTAAATTAAAATCAGAATCATTTTAGTGGTGAATACATTTAATGAGTTTTAGTCCATTTCATAGGTAATCTAGGAATAGTGTATATGAGAATTTGCATTGAAAATATTGCAAGGTCTTCTCTCATTGCCCTTAAGTGGCACAGCCCCTTAAGGGCAATGAGAGAACCAGTTCTGCCTTGTGAACATTTGAGTATGTCTAAAGCTGCTTCTTAAAAGATGTCTAGGTTTTCTCTCTGCACTCCAGAACTTTTATGTAGAAGGGGGCACTTTCCATCTGACTAAGCAGAACTCATGGCAGGCTATTTAATTTTTATACAGAAATATCATCTTTGCTAGCAAGATGCTTGGAATCTAAAGTGTATGACTCACCTAGTCATGAATTGTTTGCTTTAGAGTTCTTGTTTAAAATCCAGATGAGACAACCAATATTCAGGAGGAACTGTCTGGGGACATGCCAATTGTTAATTTGCTAGTTACATGATAAAATTACTTTGGGAACAAATGTACACATATAAGCATAGGCACACATGCATACCTGCGACCATCCTCAGACTAACTGAATTAGAATATCTTGGAATTTTTCAGAAGCATTTGCTTTGATTTTAATAGGCAGCCATGTATTTTAAAATACTTTTAGATCATTAGGAAACTGCATATCAAGGGGGAGGTGGTAAGATGGCTGACTGGAGCCAGTTTTCAACAGAAGCTCCCATCCAGAGGAAGAGATAATGGCCAGAATGAACCCAATAAAGCTGAAGGTTGGGACCTGAGCTGAGAGAGAAGATTGATAAGTACATGTCATTGTTGCTGAGGCAAGCTGCAACTCCAAGAAAGCAAATTTCAGGTACAAAACCCATCTCAAAGAGGGCGAGAGTCCATTCCGTCCTCCAAAAGGGTGGTTCACTGTGTGCCCTCTATATGCGAGCAGTGAACAGAAGACCTTTTGTTTTGCTCCACAGAAGACAGCCACTGAAGGCTGTGACTCCTTCTCCAGAGAGACCCTGCTATGAGTCGGGGCATTCTCTTGCCCCAAATAAAAGTTGAACAAATATTTCCCCTACCTTTCTTAACTCCCAGTCCACTGTTTATCCCTCTCCTGGCAGTCTCCCTGCAGAGCCCAGAGTGTCTGGTGGTTCCTTGCTAGGGCTGGGCATCCCAGGGGCTGCTGTGAAGCTGCACTGAAACTGTGGAGTAGAATTAGAGAGTCACAAGAGGAAGGTGACTGGCCCTGTGCCTCAAATGTGTGTAGCATGGGGACCCACAGTGGTGGTGCCCTGACAGTAGCAAAGGGAGCCACAGCTGTGGCACCCCTGACCCACAGTGGCTCCTCCCACCCATGACAGTGGCACCTCTGACCTGCAGGGAAACTCCCTACCATGGGAGGTAGGACTGCCTCCTACCAGTCTTAGCAGCAGCACCACTGACCCACAGTGGTGGCACCCCCACCCCATGGTGGCTCCTCTGACCCACAGCCGCTGTACCTCTGACCCAGAGTGGCAGCACCTCCAACCCATGGTGGTGGCACCTCCAATGTGGCGGTGGCTGGGGTCAAATTTGGAAGAGATGTCTCCCCAATTCTGCAAACCAAAAGAGGGAGCCAGACCTTACATGCAGGGGTTCCAGAGGAGGAGTGTGGCCAGGGCAGAAGCATGGTCTCTGAGGGAGAGAATCATGCATTGTGACAGTCACCCCTGGCTTGGAAGAGACTCAGGTGGAACACTCCCCAGTTTCCAATGAGCACTGGAGGGATTAGGCTTGAGCTCCCCTTGCCTGTTGGTGGCAGAGTGTGATGGCCTGGCCATGGCAGCATTGACTCCCCTTTGACTCTGGCAAGCATAAATCCCTGGTACACTTGCACATTGGAGAGAACTGGGCCACAGCCCTACAGGGTTACCAGTGACTAGGCATGGCTGAGGTGCAAGTGGGGAGGTAGGTTCCCCCCACCCCAGACTAATTCTTGCTGGTGGACCTTCCTGACTCCACTGATCACTAGAGCAAGTCACACTTGACCTTCCAGTGGACCCCTGCTGTCTGGTTCCCAGAGACCCTTTGAACTCTCTCACTTGAACACTGATTGTGCTGCCTGGGACAAATGGTTTGGAACTCTTGACCTGGGCTAGCCACCCAGAGACCCCCCACCAAGGTTGATCCCTGGTTGTGTTGTAGTGTGAGGATCTGATTCTCCTCTTCCAGTTGTTGCCTGTGGGGGGTGGGGTGTCTTAGTTGTTTGTACCTCTCCCCAGATGAGATTTCCACTCAAAGCCACTTATTCACTAGAACTGGATAGAGGCTGGCTGAATACAAGACAAACCCACCTAGCCCCATCACACCAAGCAGGTCCCCAGAGTCTCAAGCTACAGGATTGAAAGGGACCTTTGTAAAGCTGTAGGGGAAAAACCACAGTCAACAGTCCCAGCTCTTTGGTAAAGGACTGGTCAAGTACAACTCCTGGAGCCCTCAATCCAATCTCACCTTACCAGCTTCACTAGCCAAATTGTGAAAAATAATCATGGGGTGGAACCAGTATAAAAACTCTAGCAACATGAATAATCAGAGTAGATCAACTTCCTCATAGAACAACAAAGGAGATACAACAGAAGATGCCATTCATAAACAAATGGCTGAAATGTCAGAAATAGAATTCATAATATGGATGGCAAATAAGATTAATAGAATGGAAGTAAAGTTGGACTTAGAAATTCAAGGAGTAGTTCAATAGATGTCTCAAGAAATCAATGAATTCAAAGACAAAATTTCCAAGGATTTGGACATAATGAGAAAAGAAATTGTAGACCTTACAGAAATTAAAAAGGTATTCCAAGAGCTTCACAATACACTAGTGTATTGTGAGTAATAGAGTAAACCATGAGTAATAGAGTGGAGCAGGCAGAAGGAAGGATCTCTGAAATTGAAGACAAAGCTTTTGAATGCTCCCAATGCTCAAAGAGGAAGAGAAGTGGAGAGCAAAAATGGATCATTCCCTGAGAGAGTTGTGGGACCACTCCAAAAGAGCAAACATTTGTCTTATAGGAATTCCTGAAGGAGGAAAGGGTGGTCCTAAAGGCACAGAAGCTCTACTCCTAGATATAATGGAGAATTTCCCAAACATTGCAAGAGATACAGAAATTCAGATAGTAAACAGTTTCAGAACCCCAGCATGACTCAATCCAAATAAATCATCTCTTAGACACATTGTAATTAAAGTTGCCAAAGTTAATATGAAGGAGAAAACTCTGCAAGCAGCCAGACATAAGAAAAGTATAACCTACAAGGGGAAGAATATTAGAATGATTGCAGATCAGTCTAATGATTCTTAACTGAAACTTTTTAAGCCAGAAGAGGATGGTCATTCACATTCAATTTCCCTGAAATGAAGCAACTTTCCATCCAGGATCTTGTATCCAGCTAAACTGAGTTTCATTTGTTCAGAGAAATCAAATACTTTACTGACTTACACACGCTGAAGAAATTTGCCATAACTAAACCAGCTCTCCAGCATATTTTCAGACCCATCTTCCATAATGATCAGCTTAATGGTCTACCACCAAAGTAAACTCACCCAGAAAACCTTGAACAAAAGCTAACGTTGAAAAGATCCACTGGACACTTAAAATACATGACAACCAAAACACTTCCATGCTTAAAAATACTCTCAATTAATGTGAATGGCTTAAATTTTCCTTTAAAGAGGCACAGGTAGGCTGACTGGATACAAAAATTCAAGCCAGATATCTGTTACATACAAGAATCTCATCTTACCTAAAAGGATAAAAATAGACTCAGGGTGAAGGGATGGACATCTATAATTCAGGCAAATGGAAATCAGTAAAAAGCAGGGGTTATAATTTTATTTGCAGATACAGTAGGCTTTAAACCAACAAGGGTAAGGAAAGATAAGGATAGTCACTTCATATTTGTCAAGGGAAACACTGAACATGAAGAGATTTCAATTATTAACATTTATGCACCCAACCAGAATGTTCTTCAATTTATAAAGGAAACCCTAACAGGTGAACAATTTGATATCTTCCTGTACTATAATAGCTGGAGATTTTAATACCTCTTTGGCAGTATTGAATAGATTCTCTAAGAAAAAAACTAAACAAATAAATAATGGACTTAAACTTCACCCTACAACAAATGGATTTAACATCTATAGAACATTTCATCCTAACAAAACTGAATACACATTCTTCTTATCATCTCATGGACTATCCTCCAAAATTAATCACATCTTAGGTCACAAGCCTAACCTCAGCAAATTTAAAACAATAGAAATTATTCCTTGTATTTTCTCAGGCCACCATAAAATAAAAGTTAAACTCAACAGTGGGAATCTTCATATTCAACCAAAGTCATGGAAACTAACCTTATGCTGAATGAAAGCTGGGTCAAAGATGAGATTAAGAAGGAAATCACCAAATTTTTGGAATGAAATGACAATGAAGACACTAATTATCAAAATCTTTGCAGTGGGATACTGCAAAGGCAGTCCTAAGAAGGAAATTTATACCATTGAAAATCTTCCTCAAGAGAACAGAAAGAGAGAAAATCAACAACTTAATGGGTTGGAAAAGGAAGAACATTCCAACCCCAAACCCAATAGAAGAAAATAAATAACCAAAATTAGAGCAGAATTTAATGAAATTGAAAACAAAAGAATCATTCAGAAGATCAATGAATCAAAAAGTTAATTTTTTGAAAAGTTTAACAAAATTGATAAAAACTTTGGCTGACCCAAATAGCCAGGCATTGTAGCAGGCACCTGTAGTCCCAGCTACTTGGGAAGCTGAGGCAAGAGAATCGCCTAACCCCAGGAGATGGAGGTTGCTGTAAGCTGTGTGACACCATGGCACTCTACCAAGGGTGATAAAATGAGACTCCGTCTCTACAAAAAAACAAAAAACTTTGGCTGACCTAACCAGAAACAGAAAAGTAAAATCCCTAACATCATCAACCAGAAATAAAGGAGAAATAACAACAGACACCTCAGAAATTTAAAAAATCCTTAATGGTTACTACAAAAACCTCTATTCTCAGAAATATGAAAATCTGGAGGAAATAGACCAGTACTGGGAAGCATGCCACTTTCCTAGACTCAGCCAGAAGGAATTGGAAATGTTGTATAGACCTATATGAAGCACTGAAATAGTATCAACTATACAAAATGTATCAAAACCGAAAAACCTAGGTCCAGATGGCTTCACATCAGAATTCTACCAAAACTTTGAAGAGGAACTTGTATTACATAACCTTTTCCAAAATGTGGAAAAAAGAAGAAATACATCCCAGCATATTATATGAAACAAATATCACCCTGATCCTCAAACCAGGAAAAGATCCAAAAAGAAAGGAAATTATAGATGAATATCATTAATGAATATTAATGCAAAAATATTCAATAAGATCCTAGCAAACAGAATTCAACAGCATATAAAAAAAAAAAATATTATACACTATGACCAAATTGGTTTTATCCCAGAGTTAGAAGGTTGGTTCAACATACGTAAATCTATAAATATAATATATCATATAAACAAAATAAAAGAAAAAGACCATATGATTTTCTAAATTGATGCAGAAAAAGCTTTTGATAATATCCAGCATCCTTTCTTTATCAGACACTTAATAGGCTTTGACAGGTCATTTCTTAAACTGAAGAGGCCATCTACAACAAACCCACAACTAATATCATATTGAATGGAACAAACTGAAAACATTCCCACTCAGATTTGGAACTAGACAAGGATACCCATTGTGTCTGCTGCTGTTCAGACATGGTAATGGAAGTCTTAGCCATTTCAATCAGGCAAGAGAAGGCAATCAAGGGTATTCAAATAGGGTCAGAGGAGATCAAATGCTCACTCTGCAGATGATATGATCTTATACCTGGAAAACACCATGGACTCAACTACAAAACTCTCAGCAGCATGTCAGGATACAAAATCAATGCTTACAAATCAGAAGTTTTTTTCTATACCAACAGCAGTCAAGCTGAAAAATTAGTCAAGGACTCTATTCCTTTTACAATAGTGCTAAAGAAGATGAAATATTTGGGTATTTACCTAATAAAGGATGTGAAAAATCTTTTTGATCAGATTCAATTATTAATATTTATGCACCCTACCAGAATGTGCCTCAATTTATAAGAAAAACTCTAATAGACATGAGTAACTTGATTTCTTCCAGCTCCATAGTAGTTGGAGATTTTAATACTCCTTTAGCAATGATAGATAGATCCTCCAATAAGAAGCTAAGTAAAGAAATTTCAGATTTAAACTTAACCATTCA